>CM031236.1:152018568-152327500 GCA_018340775.1 Taxus wallichiana var. yunnanensis | reverse complement strand
TTGTATTATCATATGTTAATGTTGTACTTGGAATACACTCCGGATCAAGTAGACTATACTTGCAATCAATGAACCAAAAGTATCAAACAATTTAGGTGATAATATGCTAGATACATAGGCTAGTGATGAACCACTTGTCATGGATGATATTACAATAAGTTTCAAGTGGAGGAGTCAAGTCTACAAAGATGGAAAACATATTGAAGGTGAAAATGGTATACACACTATGTGTATACCACATAATAGAGAAAATACTGTCTATAGTCTTCAATTTGTTGGGCACTCAAGGAATCTGATTGTTGTGATACATACTCGAATACATACATATACATATGCACGACACATACACACATGTGTATGAGTATACATGTACATATGTATATGTATATTTATATGTACACATATGTACAGTATACATGTACATATGTATATGCATATGTCTCACATACCTTGTATTATCATATGGTAGTGTTGTATGTGGTATACACACTGTGTGTATACCACATAACAGAGGAAAATTTTTTCTATACTCTTCCCTTTGATGGGTAGTCAAGGAATTTGCTGTGACACCTACTCGAATACATACACATACCTATACATAATGCATATACACGTACATACATGTACGTGTACATATATATGTGTGTGTAATTACATATGTATGTTCATGCATGCATATGCATATCCATATACATGTATATGTACACACATGTATATGTCTCACATACATTGTTTATACATGATTATAGCTACCACAATGGGTTGATTATACATGATTATAGCTGCCATAATTGTTTATTGTTTGTATGTGCCACATGGTAGCACAATGACAACCACCTGTAATCATTTCTTCTTCTCCATAGCTTTGCATTAAATGTTGCCAACTTCTAACATCCTTTCCTCGTCCCATCATTTTTCTACTCGTATCTACCTTCGGATCGGCCTCGGGAATGGAGTTTCATGATTGTTTTGGAGAATGTTGACACGGTGGCTATCACGTGGTGAAGATAGCGTGCACACACTCACGGATTCCCATTCCCCATGCATGCATGCATGAATGCATGCATGAGGTTTAGGGTTCCACCCTGGATGAGGTGGTGTAGGTTTGGTTTTAACATAATATATGTGTTTGAAAAGAAGGGTGGCATGCAACTGGTGCTGTGAGGAGTGGTAGGCATGGAGGCTTGTATATTTGGATGTCATGACCTCCAAAATACATGCATCCATGCCTACCACTCCACCAAGCACCAACCGCATCCCACACTTCTTTTGCAAACACATGTATTATGTTAAAATCAAACTTGCACCACCTCAGCAAGGTTGGTCCCACCTCGCATGCATGCATGCATGCATGGAAAATGGGCATCCATAACATGCATGTGCATTATCCTATCACCAAGATAGCCACAAGGCGGTCATGTGATCTGTCGCCGTGGATATAGCCAACTCAATGGTGACTAGGTTGATAGACTAGATGGTGCAAAGGAGGATGTAGTTCCCGCAGAGCTATGCATTTATGTCATTCGGTATGCATTAAGAATTGGGGAGAAGTATTACATCTTAAAAAATAGTCAGGTGTTATGCATAAACACATACTTATAGACATTTTAAAGTTGTTCATAGATAGACATTTCTTATTATTAATCTATTCTATAGATTTGTGAAGTTTTTATGCATAAACACGTACTTATAATATTAATAACAATATACACATTGTGTGTATACCACATAAGAGAGATAAAAATACTCAAGCAATATACACACTATGTTTATACACATTGTGTGTATACCACAAAAGAGATAAAAATACTCAAGCAATATACACACTGTGATATACTTATAGTACCAAGTAATATAAGATATAGACTTATGATTTACACACTGTGTATACCATAGAAAAGAGATAAAATACACAAGATATATGAAATATTTTGGTAGTGTCAAATTTCTCCACGGGGATCACGTGATATGGATCAAGGTCATGTATCACATGGCAGGATAACATAAATTTTTCGACACATACACATACACATACATATACACATACACGGGGATCACGTGATATGGATGTATCATACATGTACATACACATACACATACACATACACATACACATACACATACACATACACATACACATACATATACACATACACATACATACATACACATACACATACACATACACATACACATACACATACACATACACATACACATACACATACACATACACATACACATACACATACACATATACATGCATTTGTATATGTACGTGTATACATACACATATTCATATATATGTACATGTGTGTATAGGATAATACATGCATGCCCATGCAATTATGTCACTAGGGAGACGTCTATCTTGAGGATGGCGTAGTTATCTTGGTTAGGATTGCATGCCACACATTCCTGGGAATGTGTGTGTGGTATACACACATGACATGCCTTAGTTTTTATTTGGTTTTTAGTGTGGTATACAGAACTTTGTATACCTCACTCATTGTGTACTCCATTGTAAAAAAGCATGGGATTTGAATGTGGGACCTCTTAATTATTATTGGAAGGGCCTACCAACTATGTTTGCCTATAGTGTGGCCTGGGACACACTGCAAAAAAATATAATTAAATGATTCCCTGACTTGGTGTATATCAAACTTATATAATTATATGTTTTTTTCAGTGTGTTCGAGACACACCATAACACAACTGATAGGGCCTTCCAATAATAATTAAGAGGTCCCAGGTTCAAATCCCACACTTTTTTGTAGTGTATGAAATGAGTGAGGTATACAAAGTCTATATACCACACTAAAAAACCAAATAAAAAACTAAGGCACATCATGTGTGTATACCACACACGCATTCCCAGGAATGTGTGGCATGCAATCCTGACACCAGGATAACCAATGTCATCCTCATGATAGATGGCTCCTTGGTGACAGAATTGCATGGGCATGCATGTGAATTATCATTTGTATCATCATCAACACACAAAACATGGTGTGTATGCCATAGTAAGACAAATGAAAAATAGTTTGTTTACCCCAACTAACACAAAAAAATGTATATATATATATATATACATGTCTTGGAATGCATATAGTTGTATTGAAAAGTTTAAATTTATAGTGTTGATAATGCAAAAAGAAAAAACATGTTGTCTTTTGTTGCTTACGATGTATGTTTGTCCATTGTAAAGGTAAACATGGTTGCCATTTGGAGATTGGAAATTCATGGGTGTCTAATACCTCGAAAACTTGACATGTTCATCGTTCATATTATATGACCTTGATGGCAACAAGAAAGTAGAGAGAGGCACCATTGTGGGAGATGCCAATATGACGATCCACCAGGCTGAGTATAGGGCCTTGATATTGGGTCTTGAGGAAGCGTTGCGTCATGAAGTTCAAAAAATTTGTGTGTTTTCTCATGATATGATTGTTGTTAATCAAATGAATGGCGTATACCAATGTAACAATGTAAATATTTTTGTTCTTCATGTTCAAGCGCTAGAGATTGTATCTCACTTTGTGAAATGTTCATATGTACATGTAAAAGTTCAATAGAGGCAGGTTGGATGTATGTCAAGTGTCTAGGGCCACAATAAATGAAGAAGTGGTAGCATTGTTAGCACTTGCCATGGATGACATTGTAATATGATATATGTACATGCTGTATTTCCTTTTTGTGTTATGTATAATTATGTTTGTAGTTATTTAATGGCTTAATACATGTTATTTGTGAAGCATTTGTGCAATGGTAGACATAGATTTTTATGGCGAAATTATGAGGCCCATTGAAAGAAATAATGTGAAGTTTATCACAACATACTCAGAGGTTGCAGGCAACATATTGTGCTATGGTGTGAGTACTCTTAGGAAAATACATGTAGGCACTATATCTATCCAAAATGTTATTGTTAAGTTGAATTATGATTGTTTGTGATCTATTGTTATTTAGCCAATATTGCGGTCGATTTTGCAAAGTTGCGTGTCGCAGGACATTGCATCTTCATCGCAGTAAGATTACAAGCTTTTCATTTTCCCTTTTCCATTGCTGCATTTGAAAAATAGATAATTGTATTATATTTTATGTGGAAACTAATATATTAAGTAACCAACACAATCTTATCTTAGGAACCTGTGCCTGGGCCTCCACTCAGAAGATCAAAAAGAGGAAGGAAAAAGTACAACCTTTAGATATCTTCATCGGTATGTGTGTGTACTTGATCTAATAATCGTTCTAACATTGATTTTTAAAATTTGTTGGACTTTGGAATTATTTATTATGTCAGTAACATTTTTTTATATGCTATGGATTGTTGAGTGAAGGATGAGGAGGTTCTGCAACAAATGTTGCTTTGTCACATGTACATGCCGATATAGTTGTAGAGGAGGTAAAATTACTTTAATTTAAAGTTGTATTTGTTATCGTAAATTAATTTAATGTGATTATATATTATTATGAATGTGTGTAACAAGTTTGTATGACTCACTACGTGATTTTTGGAATGATTATTTAGGAGGATGCACCCAATGTTGCTGCTCCAGGCCATGCAGAGGATGCTCCCATCATCATCGATGAGGTAAAATCAGCAAATTGAATATTGTAATTTATTGTTTTCATATATGTCCATTAATTAGTGACTAATTGATTATACGATGTTCTGAATAGGCCCCTCTTCACTATAGGAGGGAGCATGATGGGGATCACATACTTTATTATTGTGAGTACCCAGTTGTGACAAAAATTTTATGCTCTATGGGCTGCTAAATATCCATAGGAAAATGCCCATTCCCTACCTCATGTTCTCCCTGAGAGGAAAGGGAGAAATTTTACTAGAAGTATCCTCGGAGGGCCTCCAAAAGTGGAGGCAATACAGGGAACAAAGAGAGGGAGACATTGAGGGTGTGTTGCGTGTGCTGGTATATTATGCAGAGGTGACATGTGATACTGCACATTTGCAAGAGGGAAGGGAAGGCATCATTCAACAAGCTTAGTAGATGTATAAAAGAGGTTGATGATGCCATGAGGGACTATGATTTAGGAGACTACGAGGGCTAAGAGGAGGGAACATATTGGCTTTGAGAGAAAAGAAGAAAAACAAGGTAAGTTTGAGTAACGGTTTCATTTCACTCTTTTCTCATTGTGAGTACATAAGTATTATCTATTTCTTATAAGTTACATGTCATTGTCTTCATAGGTTGAGGAGGGTGAGATGGATGTAGCAATGGAGGGGGTCATTCCCAAAGAATTGGTAGAGGTGACCATGACATAAGTTAGTCATTTTATATTTAGTTTTGTTATCTAAATCCCTGTTCATGAATCCTTCATTAACATTTTCATTGATACAACATGTATGTAGGAGGATGACATGCCATGTCATTGTTGCATCTTTATGAAAAATTAAAAAAAAAGTAGCAACAAAACCAACAAACATAAAGGAAGCTGAGGTAAATAAAAGCGAACAGAAAATCCATGAATTGTAATTTGTAGTATTTGTTATAAAACCATTGTAATAAAAAAATTATTATTTTGTAGGTTGGTTTGTCACAAGTGGGTGATGGAGCGACACCTTTTGAGTTGTTCGTTGATGTGGTGGTGCAAGAAATGGAGAGCATGGTAAGTCTTAAGCTGATTTTGAGTTTTGAGTTTTAGTTCAAATTGGCAAATGGTGGGTTGAGTTAGCCTAAGTAAGGATTGGGGATGTCAGTAGGGTCCTAGTAGTTCCATTCAAATGCCTAAGTTGGTCTAGGTATGCAAGAAATTTGAATTAGGAAGTTTACCTCCAAAAATGTAATTTGAATTCCTAAAAGGGCATTATGATGGTTTTTGGCTTGTATAAGGAGTCTAAGTCAATGTTAAAGCATGGAATAAGTAGGGTAACGTCTTGTATGTCCTAGGGAGTCTAGTTGAAGTCATGATATTAGACCTAGGGTTTAAAAAGTACTAGTTAGGGTTAGTATTCAAAGAGAGTATAAGGTAATTTAGAAGTCTAAAGGGTAATAAAGCCTCAAAAGTGGGTGTAACCATTATGAAAGGCTATAAAAGCCTAAAATGTAACTAAATTTAAGGAGGTTGAAGGAGAAGAGCTCGTATTGAGGCTTTGGAGAAAATATTTGGGAAAGAGAAATGGGTGTTTTGTATATTTCTTGTGGTTTGTTTGTTATTTCTCATTGTCTTGGAAACTTTGGAGATGAAAGATATGGTTCAAAAAGTATTGTCCCAGTCCTAGTAAGGGTTTGAGAACCATTAGCAAGAAAGTGATCTAGAAGGAGTAATAGAAATAATGGAGCTCTAATATTTTGCATGCATCATCTAGAAAGAAGATAATGTAAGTATTCACCGGTAAAAACTTATTATTCAATATCTTACTGCTAGAAATAAGATAATGTAAGTATTCACTTTAAAACTTGCTTGTTTCAATATCTTCGAGACAATCAAGTTCCCATGAATATTTAATTAGGAGAGAAGATCTCTAATGAATCCCTTTCTAATTTTATAAACATACCAATCCAAATAGTCCATTCTATAGATGGGATATACAAATTTTATATATAGTATTAGCAACATATGGTTTGAATATCGTTAGTCTCATGCTAAGTTCCTTAACCAAAAGGAAAGTTCTTGACTTATAGACTCCCATTATGCCTTTCTAGACCCTGATATGGACCTAAGACACCTAATTACTCTTCACTTCATCCCCTCACATGCTTATAGGCTTCAAGATTCTATCAAAACATCCATAACAAGCCAAAATCAAACTCAGGTTTCTGTTTCTGTTCTATCAAGATGCTTATATGTTTCTGTTCATTGTATGTACACTACTATGTGGCTGAGGTGAAATTTATTTTTCAATATTACATTTCTAAACTTTTTCCACAATCGAGAGTGGAGGAGAACTTATTTCAAAGATTTTGGGAAAATCAAACTATGGGCTTATTAACCTTCTTCTTTTCTGATTATGAGTATTAGGTTTTACATCAATATGTTTCTTTTGGCCTTCAAACTATTTTCCATCTTAGTAGACTTGACTCCCTTTGAAATTTATTGTAATATCATACACGACAAGTGGTTCATCACTACCCTCTTTGTATCTAGCATATTATCACCTAAATTGTTTGATACTTTTGGTTCATTGATTGCAAGTGTAGTCTACTTGCTTCAGAGTGTAGTCTTTTCTTGAGTGTAGTCTATTATCACATACCCTATACATATGGTAGTGTTGTATGTGGTATACACATTGTGTGTATATCACATAACAGAGGAAAAATATTGTCTATATTGCATACGAATGCAAGTAGATTATACTCTGAAGAAAGTAGCCAACACTCTGAAGCAAGTAGCCAACACATCAAATTATATCTGAAAAACAACAATAACATAAATTTATCATTGGAAAGTGTATTATCATTGGCCTTTTTAGTATTTAAGACCTAAATTGATGTTGAACATGATACTGCTAGAAAGAAGATAATGTAAGTATTAAGATAAAGTAAGTATAACTCAGACCCACTGGGTCTCTATAAACTTATGCACCCTACAATTCATTACTACAGGCAATTATCTGGGACCCATGGGATAGAGGAGAATGAGGAGATGGACATGCACCCGGTTTATATGTACATAATTAAATATCAATTGATTATGTTTTCACATATACACGAACATTTAAATATGATTTATTTTGCTAGTTTGTGTAACTAATTTAATGTGCAATAATTGCAGGCGTCTCCCAATGGCCTCAATAGAGAAGGGGAGGAGCATATTTTGGTACATGAGGATTTACAGGTAACCTCTATGTGAAGTGGAATCAAGAATCTATGTTGTGAATCGTGTTATGATATAAATAGTATTAAAAATAGGAATAAAGTTATAGTATATAAATTTATTTTTGTTTCGACTAACTACCAGAATTATTTGAAGAGGATAAAGTGTTCCTATAATGCAACCTCCACATCTACACGCTTTAATCTGAGTACATGCTATCTATTGGCGATGCTGGATGTCTTGATGGTTGGAGAAGTGGTGGGCCATGGAAAATTGCACGATGTCGGTGATGATGCAATTTTCCACCGATGAAAGTTCCATCAGGTTATGTCATTGTTAATATCCTCAGTGTCATCGATGATACTTTCCCTCTCCTATTTCCTACCAGTTTCATGTGCATGTTGATCGATGTTGTAGGGAGATTTACCATTTGGCCACTTTGTGAAATGCAGCGTAGCAAGCCACCTCAGGTAATATCTTGTTTGGAAATGTTTTACATGAAGTGTTGGCTTTGCGTTACTATTATCCTATATGAATTATAGTAACACAAACTATCTAAATTTTCTAGGTTGATGTGGTACCCACCAAAAAATCAAGGTGGGCACCAAGTACAAAAGTGACACTAGGACTCCATACACAAGAACCTGAAAAAAAAGCATACTTTGAAAGAGTTACCTCCGTTGCGTGTACTAGGCAAAGGAGGAAAAACTGATTGGATACAACTAACTTAATTATTTCAAAACAATATTATTAATTTAATGACAAAGTTTTAATTGATACAATATTCACTTGTTTTAATATAATAACACTGACATTAACATGTGCTTAAATTGTGAATTTGTTGGATTTAATCATGATTATAGTTGTCATAAGTGTTTTTAGTTTGAATGTGCCATGTTGTATCACAATGGGTGCATTATTCATGATTCATGATTATACTTGTCATAGTAATATGTGTTGCATTTTTAGTTTTAATGTTTTTTTCCATGTGGCATCACAAAGGAATGATTACTCGTGATTATACTAGTTTTAATGTGCCATGTGGCATAGTAATGTGTTGATTATTCATGATTTTAGCTGTCACATGTTTTTTTTTCCATGTGGCATCACAAAGGAATGATTACTCATGATTATACTAGTCTCAAAGGTTTTTTTGTTTGAATGTGCCATGTTGCACCACAATGGGTCGATTATTTATCATTATAGTTGTCACACTTTTTTTTTTTTTTGTTTGTATGTGCCATTTGGCAGCACAATGACAACAACATGTAATCATCACATCTTCTCCCCACTTTCTTCAACCATCATGTGAATTAGAACATTTCTTAACATGTGAACTGTTTATTTCCTCTATTTATAGCAGCAGACTAACCCCTTTCTTTATTTGTATTGCAGGAAAAACAAACCAAAGATCTAGAACCGCATCGAGAGAATGGAGTAGGTAAGCATAAGAAAAATTAAAATCCCTCTTTTTAGTATGGTAAGTAAGTAATAGGTCTAGCACCTCTGTTATGCCTCTTATGCATTTCAAAGAAGAAGAAAAACTGAAATACAACCATATGATGACCATGTTATGCAAAATTTCAACTTCTTAGAGAACTTGATGTGTATGTTGGAGCTATAGATTCAGCTATGGAGCAATTTTTTTACTTTGCTTGTCTGAAAATGTAGAATGTCACTGATGTTTAGAAAAGGCTAAGTTTTCCAAGATGAATCATGGTAGTCATTCTGATGCAGACAGGCACACAAATGCTATTTATTGTAAATTTCATGCAGAGTTTCACCTGAAAGATTAAAATAATAAGCAATATTTTGGAAGATTGTGACTAGTGGCATTGAATGCCACAAGGTTGTTTGAGGTGAATATTTTGATGGTACAATTTTTCTCATGTATCAAGCTAATCTCTAGACTAAGCCATGACCACAATTTATCATAACATTTTGAATGAAGAAAAAGAGAAATTTGTTCCATGTTAAAAATCAAATGAAGAAAATTGTGATGGCTTGTTATACCCTTAACATCTACACTTGTCATTACTACATCACGTATGACTGGATTATGGAGTAGCCAGTATGTCATGTGCATAATCCTTGAATAATCTTCAAGTATATCCATGGGTTTTCTCTTTTTTGTTAGTCCAATCTAATTAGGAGATTATGGATTTCTCTAACCTAATTATGGTTATACTACAGGGAATAACACTTCATTTGGAAACATCATTATGGAATTCTTCTCCCATGAAATGGCTTAACTATTATGTTTTGTCATTTCAGTATTGCAGTTATCATTTCTCATTTTGGGTGTGTTTTGATTTTATCTTACTTTCAATTTCATTATTATTGTGTTGAATGACGTTGTTGCTTTCATTGGATGTTTGTTATTTCATCTGAGTGGTGATTTAGGCTACGTATCTGTTCATCCATGAACACTTCATCAAAGTTAGTGTAGAGCTTGTGTTTTGATGAAATTTTTAATGTGTTGAGTATCTCATGCATATATATGTAAGTTACGATGTAGTCTTCATTCCTTTCTTCTTGAACTGGCCATATTGTCCTCTTAAGATTTATATGTAAGCTGATTTTTTTTGGAGATGTGCATATCTATTCATAGTTAATTTTTTTAACATAACTAATGACAAATATTTATTATGCACAATTATGTAGGCTTTTTTGGATGGAAATAGGTTGGAGGAACTCACTCCATCCATAGCACGGTAATTTTTATTAAGCTTTATTTATCACATGCACGATACTTTTACCTACGAATTGGAATAAAACCCCAGGTAAGGATAAGAAACAGAAAATTGTCGAAAAACCAATGGAAAATGCCGAAATGTTTGACAATGTCCCTATTACAACCAAGAGGAGAAGGGATGATTTGCATTCTACTATTGTCTTTGGAGGTGAGCAACGTAACAAATTATTTACTTTGACATTTGTTTTACATTAATTTCACAAATGTGAAGACTCATAACATGATTCTTTCATGCAGATTCATTCACCCAGAGAGCAATCCTTGCATAAAAGTTACGAGGAGATGGCTGAAGTTGACAAAAAAACATATAAAGGTTTTGGAAGAGAAAATTGCTTTTTATGAAAAAGAGAACAAACTAAAAAAGAAATGAAAGGTGTAACGTTGAAGCTCGTAGATATCTACGAAGTCAAAGGCCAATATAGAGATGGACTTTATTCAACTAGATATGACACATAAAAACATGGAAACATTGTCTGTGGAAAATTTGCAAATGAATGAACTTTCCTTGGCCAAGCTTCATGAGGTGGTCACCAATCGCGACCGAATACCAACATTTGAAAGAACTATTCAAAATCACGTTGGGATTCACAGATATATGTAATGAGAAAAAGACCTAAAAGTGTGGCATAGCCACTTGTTTTTAAAAACAATTTATAGTTATAATTTGTAACACATCAACAATTAATATTAATAATATTTGACGATATTTTACTTTATGTATTCGATTCACGTGTTCTTACTATAATTGTATGATGTCCTATAATTTTCATTTATCTGGAGTTACCATTACCTAAAACTCTTTGAGAGTCAATTGGATGATATTGTAGTTTGATGCATGCTCTGATTTCCTTTTTATCTTTCAATTGCCCATAACCTATTCACCAGTAAAAACTTATTGTTCAATATCTTACTGGAGACGATCAAGTTGCCATGAATATTTAATTAGGAGAGAAGAGCTCTAATGAATCCCTTTCTGATTTGTATAAACATACCAATCCAAATAGTCCATTCTATAGATGGGATATACAAAGTTTTATATACAGTATTAACAACATATGGTTTAAGTCATTCCAAGCTTCAGTGAAGCTCCAACATTTCTATTTAAAATTTGAATCAATAGTCATGAGAATTATAGATACTGAATTAGGTAAAGGATCTGATAAAACTGCCAAGGGAACAAGACTTATTGGATCAAGAAAATATTGTATGTTTGATTTTACCAACATGGCATGTTTTATCACGTGTCATTGTCACTTTACATACTTCTACAATAATCACTGGATGTGGAAAGTTTTACTTTTTCCATTGAGATGTAAGAATGCATGTTATATGGTAACTTATAATCACACTCATGATAAACCTACGAGCCTCACGACATACTATAAAGTTGACTATCTCACCAATTCATTCTCTCATTGAAAACAAAATAGACTTATTTTATCATACACATTCACAGTTTAAACACGTTTAGGCATGCCACTCTTTTAACATATTTAAAATCACAATGTTCAACTAATGAAATTGTAGTTATAAACTATATACATATTAGTATTTATTCTAGCATATGCATTTCTTGTAGTGATATTATTTAACATGGCAAAAAAATTGATATATGTTTTAGATGCATTGTAATGTAGCTAATGTTAACCCGAATGAATACATTTCATACATTACACTCAACTAATATGTTGTTCCTTTGATTAATTTTTAGCATGAAAATTGTTAGTGTTCTACGAATGTATCTTTAACAACTTGGAGGGTCAACATCTTAATGTTATTTATTGGTCAAATATCCCTTAAGAACTCTTAGACCTTGAGAGAATTCAATATTATCTTCTTCTTTCTTAATATCTAAGCTATTAAATTATAACAGTATAAGAATTTGATTGATTGAATATAAGAATTAAGTGTATTTTGTTTGACCAATCCTTTCCAGGTTTAAAAATTGTCATATAAAAATGAAAAAACATTTATAGTAATAAATTAAAGAAAAAGTATACATAATTTACTTTTTAAGAATGATTCAAGTACAAATACAACTAACTATTCAATTATAAAATATGGACTGGATGAGAACATTGCAAATTTGTGAATGGCTACTTACTTAGTGTATTCATTGTAGTAGGCCAAAAAATGAATACATGTTACGATAATTTGTAACGATGAATAACATCTTACAAGATGAATGGGTTTAGTTATATCACCTATATGAATATCAATATTAATATCAATATCAAAACCAATATGTTAGAAAAGTTTGTTCATGTCAATATCAATATCTTGGATTCAACAATGTCCACCTCTTATCTCTTCTGTGGTATACACACAATGTGTATACCAAAAACAACACTACCACATGATATTACAAAGGTCGAGGTATGTGACACAAACAAAATACAGGTTTATGTAAATAATTAACGAATGATCATTCCTTAATAAATGAATGGGTTTATGGTTATGTGAACAATTCAATGTGACACGAATACAATCTAGCTATCACGGAATCCATACAGGATGTGTTCTGGAACTAATGGAGATAGCTCCAGTAGATAGCTCTGGAACCTTGATGGGACCTTGAATGGTTGTTTTGATGGGACCTTGAAGCCTATAAACATGTAATGGGATAAAGTGAGGTGTAATCAAGTGTCATAAGTCCATATATGGGTCTAGAATACATAATGTGAGTTTAGAAAGTCTATGACTTGGTCTTGACCTAAGAAACTTAATGATAAGGGTAAGGTCACTCATATGACCAATGTATTTAGGGTGTGTATTCAGTTTAAAGTGATGGGATTCAGATAAAGATGCAAATGTAACTACTCTATCTCATTCCCAATCGATTGGAAATCAAGAAAAGGCTTCAAGAAAGGAGAAAATTGTGTTTACATGCATTTTGTGACTTGTAATTGTGTATGTATACTTCATGATTTGATGATTGTTCTTGGGAATTCTTATGCATGTTGATAGGTAGGCCATAACTATGTTATGCAGGGAATTTTATTAAGTCTTGTTGAAATAACAAAGTGAATTTGATAGCCTAATCCCCTGTTTTGATGTTGTAATGAGAAGCTACTGATTGAAGTTGTATCAAGACTGTGAAACAATTTCCAATGAGTTATGGTGGAACTTAACAAGGAGTGTTGGAGACATCAAACTCATGCTCAAGACTAGTAAATATCCTTTGCAAAAAGGAGGTAAGGTCTTATTTAAGATGCTCTATGACGAGTGCTAAAAGATCATTTATGGATTGTGACTGAGAAAAATATACCAGAGAATGTGGTGGTATTTTTCATGCTAACTATCCTTTGAGATTGGTATTTTGTACCACTGAGGGTGAAGTCATCAAACAAGTTATTTTTGTATGTGATAAGACGTGGAAGGAGTGACTGTGCATTACCTTGAAACTGTAATTGTGCACTAAGGAACTGAAGAACTATTGTTTGTTTTGATCTTTGTAAAGATAATAGTGAAGAGTGATAACCTTGGAAGGATTGAGAGAATTATTATTGAACATGCAGGAGGTTACTATACAGGAATAAGAGTCTGAGACATTAATAAAGCCTGGAAAGGCTTGTAGCTTGATATTCTTTCCTAAGTTTTCCTTAAGTGATTCATATGAACTCCATGCACTGTTAGTCACCATATAAGCACCATACTTCAGTCCACTAACTACTGATTTAGTTCATTCTCCTTCTCTGTTCACTTATACATACCTAGAAAGGAATGTAAGGTTTGAGAATGGAAACAAGGCATGTTGAGCGAGTCTACCAAATGTTGAAGTAGGAAATTTAGAGTAATAACAAGCCCTAAATCGAGCAGGAGACCACAAAATTACTTGTAATTTTCTCGATACTCAATGTCAAGGCTTGAAATAAATTTCTCCTAGCTTGTAATCCATTACTCCTCTTCACAATGACAGTAGGGTTTTAGGTGTGGCTTTAGATGACTGTTATATTTTAAGCTTGTTGTCCTGAGTTAAACCTTCACACACGGTCCATGAAAACATGCAATACACAAAAACCATCTCATCTAGTGTATGGAACAAGCATAATTATAGTTTGAATAATCTAAATACATGCAATAAGGGAGGTTGAAGAGTCATACACCTCAAATGGATTCACATTCATGACTACAACAAAAACTTACATCTTGAACTTTCATATCAATCCTTCAAATTACACAATGTACTCCCTTCTTTTTTTACAAAATCCTATTTCTTTGTCTTCTTTTTGGTAGTGGTCGACCTCATGTTCCTTTATCTTCATTATTAGGCTCCCAAATTTGTTGTCTCTTGGATCATTTTTGACTAAATCTCCCTGTTTTTAGTGATACTCCTTCATTTGTGCTTGGGAATAGGAACCAACATCCCAATTTGACTTTAAAACAACTATTACAACCTAGAAGAAGAGGTCTTCAACCTTCATCCATGTAGAAAAAGACAACTCACACTCACCTAACAACTAACAACTTACTTGTACATTCCTTTTATTTTTTACTCTTACATTATAGAAAAAACTCATTACAACATGAGATTAAAAAATTTGACAATTGGAGGGAAACTAAACTAACTCTTACTACATGTTTGCATGCCTTTCAAGGCTTATCCAAACTTATTTATGCTCTCCAAGCATCATGGAGGATGCTCCTGCATCAAAAAATAATTAGTGGAAATTTAAAATTATTTTTGAATCCCTTCAAGGCTTCCCTCAACAATGTTCATACAAAATTTCAAGTTCAAAAACATTGGTTTTCCCTCTCTACTTTCAAGCCCTATTGCATCTTGACTTTAGACAACTACTCATTGATAATAAGCTTCTTTTGTTAATATCTTTCAATATATTATGAATCATGATCTCAAATTTCACAATTAGGTTTGTCTCAACACTCTAAAGATGATTTTATTAACATCAATCATGAAGGTATTGTAAATCATTAATGGAGGAGCATCATTCTGTAGCTTGGAGAGCACAATAAAGTTAGAATAAGCCTATGGAAGGCATTAAACATATATAAGGAGTTTCCAAAGTTTTCTCTCTCCATCCATGTCATTGTTCAAGTTCAAATTTGAATGTACATTGTAATTGTGTATGAGTTGGCATGAGCTAGATATGAGTTGGCATTGTAATTGTTTCAGTGGATTTAACATGCTCTTAGTGGATTGTATTGAAGAACTCTTCCAGAATAGTGGGTATGAAACCCTCAACACCTTTTAAATGTGAGAAATCTCTTGACTATTAAAGTATAAATATGATCATTCAAGATGATGGCTAGAACATGACAAAGGAAGCCTATATAACATGAACCTAGGACATGAAGCCTTCCACTTGCATTTCAGGGCTTGAATTGAGCAACAAGAGCCATAAGATGCTTGGGGCAGAATACTAGGAACTCAAATAGAAGAACAATGCTAGAGCCTTCATAGGGGAGTCAAAATCTTTAATTTGATGCCTCCAACATGTATGACCAGGTATGAATCCTCTAATATGGTCTATGTTCAATATGACTAAGTTGGTTTCAAGTGCATAGGGTAAAGGATCTGAATGGTATGATACAAGAACTAGCTTGACCTTGGATTGCATGATAGTAAAATGCATGTAAGGGAAATGGGTTGATGGTCCTAGTGATGGAAAGTATAACCTAGGCTAAATTGAAGGAAATTCTAAGAAGGAACTACTCATATCCAGTGACTAGCATGATATGAACAAGGAGGATCCAAATCAGACCTATACAACATAGGGTTGGGGTGATGTCAACATGCAAGGTAATACAATGTTTTTGGCCTCTTAATGTTTGTGGATTGGAATCTATTATGCATGGAAAATGGACCAATTAAATTTCATGGTTATGCACAAGCTTAACAAGGTTATTGTATCATTCTAATGGTGTATTGAATAGGGCTTGAAGGATTACTCAGGTGGAGTGAATGAGAACACCCTAGTGAGGTAGAAAAGTATAAGATATTGGCTTGAGGAAAGAGAGCTAGGTGAATGACCAAATAGAATCCATTTGGTGGTGATGAGTATGATATAGTGAAAAGAGTGCAGACATGAATTGGAGACCTAAACATAACGTAGAGGATGGTTCATGTGAAACATTGAACATGCATGAAGGGTCAAGAGTGAAGGAGAGAATCATTGAATGAGCATGAGTTAGGAAGGACATAGTATGATTTCTCAGGTGGAGTGAGTGTGTCAAGAGCATGAAAAATGAGGTGAGGGATAGCTGAGCTAAGAAGGTTGCACCAATCACTCCCTTTTGAGGATTTACTCTCACCCAAACTGAGCATGCAAGGGTTTCTAGGCATACAATAAACCCTTAGATGGTCTATTGACCTTTAACCTATGTAACACTTAATCAAGATGTCTTCTAGTCACCTTAGGATCATATTTCCTTTGTATTTGAGTGATCACCAAAACAAAATTACATCTAGTGCTTGCCAAATCCACTGTCCTACCTTATACAAGCACAATTAAAGGAATTTGTTGACCATCCTGACCTTTAATAGCTACATACTGACAACACAATATCTTGGACTATTCTTGCACTTCTCTTAGCTCACAAATAGACTCTCTTAGCTCACAAATTTGATTTCAAGCCATCAAGAACTAATGGAGATAGCTCGGAACCTCGGCAGATAGTTCCGAAAGCTACCTCTTTGGTTCCGAAACTCATTCAAAGAGTTCAAGATGGTGTGTAGAGACTCTCAAATACTTTTTATATAAGTGTTAGTGTTTTAAAAGTCAATATCTTAATTAAATTTAAGAAAAAATGTACCTTTTTAATAATAAGTTAACATTTTAATATTTTTATTATAATACAAATATTAAACATATTATTTCTATAAAACAAACTTTTCCATTTCAGTTATAATTAATTAATATTAGAATATTTTTAAAATTGTTATTATCTTTATAATAATATATATCTATTTTATATTTGATAATTTTATCCTTCTATATATTTTTATTAAACTTTAATTCTAATTTTATGTTGTATTAAAGTGTGATTTCATAAAATTTAACAACTTATTATATTTTTTTTCCAACTTCTTTTTATATTCAATGTGTTACTCTTTTGAAATGATAAGTATTTTATGTTTGTTTTTAAGTTTTTCGTAGATTGTGTCTATAAACCCTGTCTTCAATCCAAACAAATTACTTCTTTTATTTGCTACATTTCTTCTTCAATATTGAGTAAGAAACCACCTCGATATTCAGTTTCAAAATTCATTTCCCAATATACAGTTCTGAAATTGGAAAACCCGTGAGAGATTGTAATAAATTTGAAGTAGGGCATATTGAATCTGATTTAAATTGAAAGCGTGGTAGGTTCCACAACTAAGTGTAAGGTTCAAAATCCATGTCTTTGGATGGTGCAGGTGTTTGGTAAACATGAATTTTCCACATCCATGGGAATCAAGAAGAAATATGAACCAGAAGATGCCACTGAACTCGTTGCAAATACTGAAGTAGCGGCCATCTTTGAGCATGTGGATGGCTAGGGTTTCTAAAGAAATTCTCCAAGTATAACGACGAACTAGTAAGAGAATTTGTTATGAAATTGGAACAATTTAAAGCTAAAGTGAAAGGTGCTACAATTCCTTTTACTATTAATATAATCAGTCAAATATCGGTATTCTCGATTTCCCATACACCAAACCCTACCAAAGGCTCTTTGAAAGAACTGGTGGAAGTCTTGTGCCAAGAAGGTGACCCTGAACCCCAATATATTTTCACATCCAAGAAATTCATAAAGGGAGTAAGGCGAGAAATCCTTCCCAAACCTTTTGATAGAGTAGCCTTTTGGGTAGTTAAATATCTCACCTGTGATGGGCAGTATGGAATTGTTAGGAAGGAGGTTGTTAAAATGTTAATCCATTTGAAATATGGAAACACAAAACAAGAGTACATGATAAACCTCCCTAGATTTCTTTACGACTCTATTCACGCTATGGCCCAAAGGTATTCATGGGGTGCTGGCACAATTAGACATCATGGTTTGGTTCAGTTAGTATGTGAGCATCACTTTCTCAATAAGAAAAACGGGAGTGGCAAAAATCATGTTTCTAAGGTCCCTTCAGTAAATTTTTCTAACTCCCCTGTTTTTCTAGGTCGAAAAGAACAAGCTCGAGAAAATGCGAGAAAGTTGCAGTAAAATAAGTCAGGCTAGAAAAATTGTGAAAATCGCTAAGTCCTAGTCCCCGGACAACTGACATTTGGACGCCAAGGCGCGGATCGCCAAAAGCCTACAGTGGCCCAAACAAAGAAAGGGACATCTGGGACAAATGGACGCGAAATGCCCGAATCGCCAAAGAAAGAAAATTTGTCCAAGTCCTTCACCGAGAGCAAGCGGACAAGAGTACGCGAAGACCTGAACCGCCGGTTTCGGCCAAACAGAAACTTTCGCACTGGGACATCTGGGCCGTGAGTGCGCGGAGGACGCGAACCGGCCGGTTCACCCGAAATGGAAAATTTTAGCACAAGGACAAGTGGGACAAAGGGACGCGCGGACGCGATAAATGAAGGAGCCGAAAGCCAATCAGATAACGCCACGTGTCACCGCGTAAAGGGGACGTGGAAGCCCATTTCGGTGAACCGGAAGAATTTGTCCTAGACAGTTTGGGACATCCGGGACAAAAGGACGCGGTGGACGCGAAAATCCGGCAGGCCCGTGGACGAATCACAGCATGACACGTGTCGCCAAGGAAAAAGGTCCAAAAGTCAAAGGGGCGAGTTTTCGAGCACTGATCCAAACCAATGAAATAGTGCCACGTGTCCAAGTTTAAGGGGCCCACAAGAAAAGCCCGCGAAAAGGTGGAGAGAGGGAATTGCTCAACAATCGAGCCTCGCCACGTGTCGCCCGATGGCGAGCGGGGAAAAGATTTTAAAACCTGTTCTTGCCTGCTTTGTGCCCTAAATCTTCGTGACTTCATATCTTTCGATCCAGAGCTCGATTTGCACGTTCTTTATATCAACTAAAGTCATGAAATTCTCTACATGATTCTCGGGATCAATCTTGCATTTTGGTGTTGTTTGAGGGAGAAAATTAAGAAAACGTCTCTGACGCGGTGATAGATGTAAGTAATGCTTCAACAACCAACTTTAATGCAGCAGATGTACACCGCCGCTCCCGTTAGACAACTCACCATTTTTCCGTAGCCACCGCTTTCTACCATAATGAGATGATTTTAAATGTATCTAGAAGTGGTTGTGGTAGATTCGACTTTCCTCTCTCTTCTTCTCTCATTCTTAGTATATATTGTAAAGAGGAGCTCCTTTAATGTGTCGACATTCTTGTTTTGCATCCTCCCTTCTTCCCCGCGCAGAGAGAATTCAGGAGCTTTTCAAACCTCCCATATGGATCAGAATGCCGCTTTTTTGCCTCTTGGCCACCGTAATGTATCATCGACTCTTGAGCAATATATATATGTTTGTGATTGATTCTCAACCCTCTCATGTATTCATTGTTGTTATTTTGATCTCTTATCAGCAGCTTTGGTTACTCGTGCATAGTGTTTGATTGCATCTATGTGGTCTATGTTAGATTTGCAAAACAAGTGTCTAACATTCCTTGTGCATCACCTCTCGTAGTTTAGGTTTTATTCTATGCATTTTCTCACCCCGTCTCCTCGACAAGTTAGATTAGGTTTTAGTAAACCCTCTACATTTTTGTGTGCATCTCAATGAGGAATAGAACTAAATTTCTCTCGGAGAATCCTTTCTCATCTTTACAAGTCCCACACTTGAGAAAGGATTCCATGTTGTGCAATCACACTGATGCCCGAACATCAACCTAGAAGCCCGATCTCGCATCCAGTGGGTGCCGTGAGTCTCGCAACAACAGCTTTTGGGCACGCACTGGGGGGACCAAGAGGTCTCATTCTTATCAGCAAAGCAAAGTTGATATGCATCTCGCAGCTTTTTTGCTTATAAGAGCTATTATTTGCATATCCGCGACTCCAAGGGGAAGAATCAACTGGTTTCAAAGCAAAGCAGCCCGAAACTCATGAGAAGAATCACCACAAGGTCAAGAGTCGGAGAAGAAGAAGTGTTGTGCTTGAATACCTCGCAGCTATCTCCAAGAAGAAGGCAAAGAGGAAGAAGGATTCAAAGGTCTCCATCTCCACCAAACAGACTCTCTCAACTCCTCCACCTCGACAGTGCCTTTCATTCAAGATACAAGGGTTTTAAGACCGATTAGAATGGCTCGTAACAATCCCTACGCCAACTTCACAGCAAAGCCCCACTTGCTCTCAATGCACAACATCCAGCCCTATCATGCAGCCTCAAGAACATTCCCTACTTCACCGGAGAGAAATCAGACTACCCAGTGATCATGTTAAAGATATTGCTAACTTTTGCGCAATCCATGAAATCGATGAAATGCAAGTGGTCACAAGTTACCGCATCTTCCTTCAAGGGTAAAGCATTGCAATGGTTTAGGAGCCTTGAGCCGGGTTCTATCACAAACCGAATCACCGTGTATTGCACTTCACGAGCAATTTGGAGAGAAGGGAGACAACTTGTCTCTTTTAGAGCAGCCGACAACTATCAAGAGAGCTCCCAACGAGCAAATGATCGACTTCAACTTCAGATTTCAAAGGTCTTGGGATAGGATTCCAGTGGCAACAAAGCCAACAAAGAAGGTGCTTTTCTATATTACCTTAAAGCTTTAAATTCTGATATTTCTATGTTGATTCAAATTCCATGGGAGGCACAACAATCCCTATGGCTTATAAAGATTGCCATTAGGGCTGAAAACCTGCCTTATTCAAGCCGGTAAACCGCTCCTAGGCCTCCCATGCCCTCAGTATCCAAACTTAGAAAATCCAAGCACTAGTCAAGCACCCACTTTGGCTCTCTGCTCCCACTCCTAGAAATCGTAGTTCAAACGAAGCTTCCACTTCATCCTCCTAATGCTTCAAATGAACTCCAAGAGGTCATGAAACAACAAAAAATTTGGGAAATGAGCTGGTTACTATTAAAAGGCAACAAGCCCAAGGTTTCAGACCTTCCTATCAACCCCAAGCTCAGCCTAATAGGCAGCCATACCAACCACAAAGACCACCTAATCCAAATATGAATCAAATGTGAATCAAACAAGGCCTCCCTAATAGACCATTCCAGCCCTATAATCCAAATGCCATATCTGCCTCTAAGGCATTAGTGCCAACACAGAATAACATGGCCCAAGAATATGATTGGTGTTTTCCATGCAACGAGCCTCATAACCAATCCATGTGTTTCAATGGTGCTCTCAATCAAGCACTGATGGTGACAACTACTGGTGTGGAGGGCGAGGGCAAGCAAGGAAACAGTTAACAACAAGAAACATTCCAACAAAGAATCAGCCCCAAATGACACCACATTGGTGAACCGCAAGCGTAAGATTTCGTGGCATGAATCAGTAGCTTCAAGGTGTCAGCAACAACACAAGGTCAAAAAGGAGGAATTGGGTGAAGAACAACCATTAGCCCCAGCCAATCCACAACCTTCCACGGTTCCACAAATAATTGGCAAGCAAAGTCCAGTTTCAAATGCACAAGGGCAGCCAAGAACAACCCCTAGGCCAACTCAAATGCCAACTGTTGCTGCCCACGTGCAAGGAGTAAGTGTGCAAACCAAGGGACAACAAAAGGATACTTCATCCCCGCTTCAAGAGTATCATTGATGAAGAAGACAAACGTCAACATATCAATGTGGGAATCCCTATCTATCCCAGGCCAAAGAGATCTGCTGCAAGCTGCCATGAAGGATTGGCCAACTTCAAATCAGCAGGTTCAGATGCAAGACAAAGTGCTTACAAATGCTGCCAAGCCTGAAGGAAGTCATGGAGGACAACAAGGTAAAATGTCAAGCCCCTCCTTTCTATGTTTCATTAATCATCGGGGATAAACTAGTACACAATTGCATGATTGATTCCGGGGCAAGTAGCTCAAGATGCCCAAGCAAATAGCCGATCAACTAGGGCTCCAAAGATGAAACAACATCTAAAGGGGTAGTGAATAGATGGGACAGCAATAGCAATAGCTTGGAGTGATTAGAAATTTGAGTCTTACTCTTGCATGCATGTCCAAATGTTGTTGTTTTACAAGATGTATCAGTCATAGATTTGCCACCACTCTTTGCCCTTTGCTTGTCAAGGGACTTCACAGCCAAAATTGGAGGCTATTTGTCTGCTGATTGGTCTCACATGCTGTTTAGAACAAGGTATGGAACTAAGGCTACAATTAGGTCTGAACCTATTGCAAACTTCCATATAGAGCCTTACACTCCAAGTCAGATTAATGCCAATTGCTCAAAGATTTGATCAAGAAGATCACCCCAAGATCGATGAGGTCGACACCAAGGTCGGAAGTATCCCGGACCTAACTCTTGATGAATGGGCAAACAAGATACATGCTTTTGATCCCTATCAAGAAGTAGAAGAATCTGAGCTGGGAGTCTATTGTATACATGAAGAAAATCAACCTGTTCCTAGCATCACCAAGCCAAGCCATAACGATGACAATGAGGTATGGCAGCTGTTTTTTGACGGATCGAGGAGTAGGCAAGGTGCAGGAGGTGGAGCCATGCTTGTTTCACCTCAAGGAATAAAGTACTATTCAGCTTTTAGATTTCAATTTGCATGCTCCAATAACACTGCTGAATATGAAGCCTTGGTGCAAGGGATGCATTGGGCAATCAAGAGAAAGATAAAGAATCTGCAAGTCTTTGGGGACAGTGAATTGATTGTAAATCAGGTCAAGGGACGGCATGCTACCAAGAATGATCTACTCAAGTGCTACAAGAACAGGGTGTGGGACCTCATGGAAGATTTTGAAGGTTTTGGCATCGAATCCATTCCTAGGAAAGAGAATCAAGCTGCTGACAGGCTTGCAGCAGTAGGGGCAGCCTTCGACATTATGGAAAGCATTCAACAAGACAAGGTACAACCAAACATCCACGTGATTGTGAGGCCTTCAAAGGCTGATAACAATGTCACTGGCAGTGTTTGAGAATGACCAATGATCGTCAATTTCTTACAAGAAGAGGCTGAATTCTCACCTAGAATCAGATGATTAGAGCAAAGCAAGATGGGGATCAAGTAGTGCAAATCATGACAAACAAGCTTCCCAAGGGTTTAGTAACGCTGAGTCTATCTTCAACCCTAACGACTCAGCCTTCGTAAGGAAAAGGCTAACATACAAGTCAAGAGAGAAGATTCAGAGCCAATTCTCGTCAGGGAAGGCAAAGCACTTCAAATTGGTAAAGTGGCCACCGAGCAGAGAAATCGGATTTTATACAACTTTGCCAAGAATTTCCAGATGTCTTCACTTGAGCTATGAAGACTTAAGAGGATTCGATCCAAATTTGGCACAACATACCATAGAATCGATCCAGATGCTAAGCCCATCGTGATGTAAGCAGAGACCACCAACCCTCACATTGAGCCTCTAATGAAGAAAGAGCTAAATAAGCTAATAGAGGCAAGCATTATATTCCCGATCAAGCACTCAAGCTGGGTTGCTAACTTGGTTCCTGGCCAGAAGAAGAGCGGAGAAATCAGGCTGTGTGTGGATTTCCGAGACCTAAATAGGGCATCTCTCAAAGATCATTACCCACTCCCTTCCATGGAGCAAATATTGCAGTGTCAGAGCTGGTTCGAGAGATTCTCTCTCCTAGACGGCTACTCAGTGGTATAATCAGTGATGGTGAAAGAAGATGACCAGCTTCAAGACGGCTTTCACCACCAAATGGGGACCTATGCCTACAAGAAGATGCCATTTGGGCTGTCCAACGCTGGTGCTACCTTTCAAAGGGCAATGGACATGGCATTCAAAGGCTTGATCAACAAGATAGTGCTGATATATCTAGATGATATCACTGTCTTCTCAAAGAATGCAGCAGACCATCTCTTTCACCTCAGGCAAGTGTTTCAGAGGTGTAGAAAGTTCGGAGTGTCTTTGAACCCCAAGAAGTGCATCTTTCTCGCACATGAAGGAAAGCTCCTCGGCCATATTGTCTCGAAAAGGGACTGGCAATTGATCCAGAGAGGGTTGAAGCCATAAGAGCACTACCATCCAAGTCACAAGAAGGCTCTTCAAAGTTTCTCGGGAAGGATCAATTTTGTCCGCAGGTTTATCCTGCATTTTGCAGCCTCACAAGCCCATCACCAAAATGTTAAAGAAGAGCATGGCTTTTAAGTGGACAAAGAAGGCAAGGAGAGTTTTGAAGCAATCAAAGAAGCTATCTCTCAGTGCACCAACTCTCATCAACCTGCACTTCTCCAAGGATTTCATCCTCTATGCATTCGGAGGTGATGACACTATTTCCGCCATTCTAGTACATGTAAGAACAAAGATAATGATGAGCAAATGGTCATTTTCTTCAACCAGAGCCTAGATGACTCATGAGGTGAGGTACTCTTTTATTGAAAAGCATGTACTTGCAGTAATCAGAAGCTTGAAGAAATTCAAGCATTTAGTCTCAAACAACAAGGTCCAGTTGCTGGTCTCACATGCTGGAGTTAAGGACTTCCTCCTCAACAAGGATTTGAATGAAAAAAGGGCAGGATGGATCACCCGTGTCATGGAATATGACATTGATATCAAGATCACCAAGCTGGTGAGAGGGAAAGGACTGTGTGAGCAGCTGGTTTTGGGGAAGCAAAAGGGAGTATGCAACGAGGAAGAGGCTGTTTTAATAGTCCAGGACAGCCATGAGCCAAGTGGTGATCAAGAAGAAGACAATGCTTCCCCCACTCCCTGCTGGACCCAAGATATCATACACTTCCTAGGCACAGCCTATGCCCTCCGTAGATGAACAAGACCCAAAGGAGACACTTCAGTGTCAGCAGTCTGTTCCGTATGCCATTGTTGATGGAGTTTTGTTCAAGAAAGACGTGAATGGAGTGCCCGAGATGCATTAGCACAGTCGATTCAAAGGGTGTTGGAAGAGTTTCATGGTGGACCAAATGGTGCCATTTCGCACCAAGAGTGACAAATCTAAAAATCATGAAGGCTGGTTATTATTGGCCTAAAATTTTCAAAGTGATTGCTATGCATGGATCAAGAGGTGTAAGAATTGTGCATTCTTCACAGAAAAGAAAGACTTGCTGCCCTTCCATCGCATCCAATCTCAGCTGACCAGCCATTCATGCAATGGGGTTTGACTTCATTGAGTCATTAATCCCAATTCAAGCCAAGGGCACAAATGGATTTTGACGGCCACGACTACTTCACCAAATGGACAAGCAGAGACTCAAAGAGGCGAATGAGTCTAACATCTTAGACTTCTATGAGGGATAACAACCAGATTTGGTGTACCTACAATAATCTCTCGATAATGCACCGCATTCATCGATCCAAGGTGACCGAGTGGGTCATAAGAACGGTATTTACCTAAGCACTTCATCGAACTATTACCCTCGTGGTAATGGCCAGCCGAGTCTACAAACAAGAACTTGCTTGAGGATCATTAGGAGAACTCTTGATGAGAATCGAGGTCTTGGCATACTGCTGAAATCAGCCTTATGGGCCGATAGAATCACTCCCAAAAGATCCACAGTAACTCTCCATTCAGCTTGTCTATGGAAGAGAGGCAATCTTGCCCATGTCACTTGAGTTGCCAACAACATCGAACTCATGAAGCAAATGGAGTTACTTGAATTTGAGCCCATGGAGGTGAGGTATGCAGAGTTGATGGAGCCGCAAGAGATCGTAAATCGCATCCCAAGCAATGGAAAAGGATCAAGCTTTGATCAAGAAGACCTTTGATAGAAGGCCAAAGATAGATCTTTTCAAGTCGAGATCTAGTGTTGAAATGGGATGTGGACAGAGCAAAACCGGAAGGCATTCAAAATTTGATGCCATTCGAGTGGCCCATACGTGGTCACAAAGTGCAAGAACAACAATGCTTTCCAATTGGCCTCATCGACGGTGAAGAACCGCAGATTCCAAAATGGAATCTATCTCAAACATCAAGCACCGAAAATGAGAGGTTCACCCTTGTAAATATTAGCCTAGATTTCAATTCCTCTAAGTGCTTGTGCACATTGTTTTGCTGTAGGTTAGCTTTGTTTTCCCTAAGTGCTTTGGGCACGCCTTGTCTCTGGAGATGTTTTTTAGTAGCTTGCTTTCATCCTGTAACATTCCATCTTCCTCCTTGCACATCCCGAGTCGCTAGGGTCCTAAATGTAATATTCGATGACTCCATGCCCAATGGACTGCTCCAGGCAACTGGTCTTTTCATCTAAGCAGTGATGACCCCGCTTGAGTCACCAAATTGTTATCCAATTTCACCCCCTCAGGGTTGAATTGATAACATACATCAGAATTCTCAAGTCCTAGGCAAATTGATTAATCCAGGGCAAAAATCATGTTTCTAAGGTCCCTTCAAAAATTTTTCTAACTCCCCTGTCTAGGTCGAAAAGAACAAGCTCTGAGAAAATGCGAGAAAGTTGCAGAAAATAAGGGCAGTAAAATTGTGAAAATCGCTAAGTCCTAGTCCCCGGGACAATCGGGACATTTGGGACGTCAAGGCGCGGATCGCCGAAAAGCCTACAGGTGGCCCAAACAACAAAGGGACATCTGGGACAAATGGACGCGAAATGCCCGAATCGGCCGAAAGAAAGAAAATTTGTCCAAGTCCTTCACCGAGAGCAAGCGGGACAAGAGTACGCGAAGGACCCGAACCGGCCGGTTCGGCCGAAACAGGAAACTTTCACACTGGGACATCTGGGCCGTGAGTGCGCGAGGACGCGAACCGGCCGGTTCACCCGAAACGGAAAATTTTAGCACAAGGACAAGTGGGACAAAGGGACGCGCGGGACGCGGATAGCTGAAGGAGCCGAAAGCCAATCAGATCACGCCACGTGTCACCGCGCAAAGGGGACGTGGAAGCCCATTTCGGTGAACCGAAGAATTTGTCCCGATGCATTGGGACATCCGGGACAAAAGGACGCGGTGGACGTGAAAATCCGCAGCCCGTGGACGAATCACAAAGATGACACGTGTCGCCAAGGAAAAGTCCAAAAGTCAAAGGGGCGAAGAAGTTTTCGAGCACTGATCCAAACCAATGAAATAGTGCCACGTGTCCAAGTTTAAGGGGCCCACAAGAAAAGCCCGCGAAAAGGTGGAGAGAGGGAATTGCTCAATGAATCGAGCCTCGCCACGTGTCGCCCGTATGGCAGAGCGCGGAAAAGATTTTAAAACCTCGTTTTGCTCGCTTTGTGCCCTAAATCTTCGACCTTCATATCTTTCGATCCAGAGCTCAGATTTGCACGTTCTTTATATCAACGGAAAGTCATGAAATTCTCTACATGATTCTAGGGATCAATCTTGCATTTTGGGTGCTGCAAGTTTGAGGGAGAAAATTAAGAAAACGTCTCTGACGCGTGGTGATAGACAGAAGTAATGCTTCAACAACCAACTTTAATGCAAAGAGATATCGCCGCTCCTGTTAGACAGCTCGCCATTTTTCCAGAAGCCGCCGCTTCTACCATAATGAGATGATTTTAAATGTATCTAGAAGTGGTTGTGGTAGATTCGACTTTCCTCTCTCTTTCTTCTCTCATTCTTAGTATATATTGTAAAGAGGAGCTCCTTTAATAGGTCAGACATTCTTGTTTTGCATCCTCCCTTCTTCCCTGCTTGCAAGAGAATTTGTGGAGCTTTTCAAACCTCCCATATGGATCAGAATGCCGCTTTTTGCCTCTTGCCACCGTAATGTATCAGATCGACTCTTGAGCAATATATATATGTTTGTGATTGATTCTCAACCCTCTCATGTATTCATTGCTTATTTTGATCTCTTATCAGCTTTGGTTACTCTGTGCATAGTGTTTGTATTGCATCTATGTGGTCTATGTTAGATTTGCAAAAACAAGTGTCTAACATTCCTCGGTGCATCACCTCTATAGTTTAGGTTTTATTCTATGCATTTTCTCACCCCGTCTCCTCGACAAGTTAGATTAGGTTTTAGTAAACCCTCCGCATTTTTGTGTGCATCTAAACAGAGGAATAGAACTAGCCTTTTCGTGGAAAATAGAGAAACTCATATCCTATCTCTACAAAATGAGCTAGAACAACTAAATACTGAGATGGAAAACAAGGATAAAGAGTTGGAATTATTAAGACAAGACTCAGAAATTAAATATAGGGAATTACAATTGAGAAAATAACAAGATGATGTTAGAGAAAAAGAACTTGTTTTATGGAAGTCAAAAGTACCGCTCCGCCGTAACAACTAGATCAAGAAACTCAGATCGAATTATCTTTCTTGCCATTCAAACAAATTTGGGATGATACTTGCAGGAGATTGAATGAATTGAGGGTAATGAATTGGGAGTTAAAGGTTAAAATGGAAGAGGAGAAGAAGCAAAGGAGAGAATGGGAAGAAATTTTTTATAAGGAAGAAGATTCAAGAAGCATGCTTAATGTTAGCGGAAAAATTGCTTGCATGTAGGAGACCTTCTCCTGCATACAGTGTTTTCTTGGAAGAACAATTCATCAGATGGCAATTGGGATGGCTTGCATGTGGCCTCCCACATGAGTTGAAATATGAGAAATAATTCATGGTTGCTTACTCTTTAGCCATCCCCAACAAAAGAACCTTCTTTGTGAATTTATTTGTGTAATTATATGTTGAAAGATATGATAGGGTTCTTAATCAATTTGTATATTGGAGAGAGCCAACTTCAAGCATTCATTTCCACACTAAAAACCAAAATCTTGGGAGCAGAGAGATTTAGAACATATGATAAAAGTGAGCTCAGATTGGCCTCTACATGAGACCTTGATATCCACATACATCTACATTAGTCAACGACTTCAGATCTCTTGCTTTTACTTCCAAGTTCAAAGAACATTATATTTCCAGTCTAGAATGAAATATTGCAGCTTTTACATCATATGAGCAGCAATGCTTTGACCAGATTTCTCTGCTTATATTAAAAGGTGGAACCACCTTATTGTACCCCTAAAGAGGAGGGAAGTCATCTCTCTCGACAAACTTAAGGTGGAGTTTGGGAAGAGCTAGAGCCTTGGCAACAATAATTCCTCAAGTCATAAGCAAGAAAAGAGGTATGTGGATTGGCATGAGAACCAGGCCCCCTCTCCTTCTCACACCTATGTCTCCATGGAAAAATGTGGAAGATCAGGATCTTGAACAATTTGATAGGTGGTGGTAGGAAATAAAGGTTGGTTGTGGGTTTAACACCACAACTGAAGATACCTGGGCAATTCAATTTCAGATTTTTGATTTATGTGAAAAATGTAATCCAGGATCTATGACCCCACTTTTGTTGTACTAAAAGATAGTGGGTTATTGTAATTTTTGCAATTCAATTTCAGATTTTGAGGGAATCCTAATAGATAGATAACATGTTATTGTAATTTTTGTTTAATTCCTTTCATGCAAATCTCATTTAAGCAATATTGGTTACTGTGTTTGATTTCTACAAAGTGTGTTTATTTCCCACAAGTGTGATGCAATCTGATGTAGCACCATTGAACTAATCCCATGCATTCATTACAATAAGATTAATTTCATTCAAAGGACTTCCCTGTTTTGATGTTTTCTTGACTAGCTCTATGTCACAAATATGTTATGTCTGACCTTATACACCTTAAAAGTCTTCACCATACACTCTACCTTGTTATGTCAAGCTTATACAACTCCCAATAAACTACGAAGTAGCCACCATTCATGAAAATTATCACCTTCATTATTGTGGTCGTGGTTCATTTTAAGAGACCTCTTGGAAATCGAGGTGGAGAATACCTGGCGAATATCCCCAAAACCGGTTTTGCGGGAAGGTGAATTTTTTGGGGGTTGTATGAAAAAATTTCACCTAATTGTCAAGTGCTGCGATAGAAGGCTGCAGACGCGCGATGGGAGATTTTGCTGTCACGCGTCAAAAAAAAATGCATTGACGCGCAGAAAGCGAAATCTCCTGTCGCGCATCCAGAGCCTCCGACCTCTGGGCTTCCCATCAAAAATCTCCGTGTCGCGCATCAACAAACTCTTTGTCGGCGTCGTAGCGCGCGTGTCACCGAGGGTGTTTTCCGATAGCATCCTCGACACGCATCAACAAACCTCCTCGAAAGTGACGCTGGCCAACACTACCCGCGGTCGCACGCCAACTTCTTTGCCCAAATCACGCCAAACACTTCCTCTGCCGCACATCATTAGCATTTGTTGGACGCACGTCCAAAGATTTGACGCGACGTCGCCAACAACCTTGTTGACGCGTTCTACATCGAGGTGTCCGTTAACGCATCTTGCCATGCATTTTTTTGACGACGACGAAAAGAAATCTCTGTCATCGCGCCTGCGCACCTCCGACTCTACTTTCTCATCAAAAAATCTCCGTGTCACGCATCAACAAACTCTTTGTCGTAATAATGACGCGGTGTCACCGAGGGTGCTGTCCGACAAAGATCCTCGGCTGACGCCAACCTAACACGCCTCGTGTCGCGCATCAACTTCTTTGCCCAAGTCACGCGTCAACACTTCCTCTGCCGCCAAGCGACCAAGCAACTGGTTACGTCACGTGTCAACAATGCCTCTTGTCACGCATCAACACCGCATTTGTCATGCGCCAACAATCACAAAGCAACAAGAATCTAAATCTCTGGTGCTTAAGGGTATGCGAGTTCAAATTTCACAATATTGGTAATTTGTTAAGCTACTTGAGGTATACTACCCTATTAATCAGCTAGGTTTTTATAGGAGATGTTTTCAAATGAAGGTGAAGTTTACCCCCCAAAAAAAAATACTATATATATTTTAGGCGAACAGACACCGACCCACTCGAATAATTTGCCTTTTCAAATTTTCCTAAAATGAAATTTTCACCATATTACTTAATATTCGCGCTAAAATTTTCCCCGATTGTGGTTCATTTTTACTTGGTTCTCCATCCCAAAAACAAGCACAATTTACTTTTTACCTTACATGAACTCCTTCCAACCCACTAAATTGTTCCATCATGATTGTTCCAACTTGTAACCACTCATCAAGAGGTTAAATTAACTAATAAAATTCAATAACTTTCACAAGTTTACCCAAACTTCCCTCAAATGGCTCTTAAGAGAAAGACTCCAGCTAATCTTCAAGTTTCAAGGAATCTGTAGCCTTCACAATCAACTCTTGACTTTCTCAAACACCCTATGACTCATAACTATCAACTATAGTTATAACTATTTTACCATACTAAACTAACCAAGGGTTTCCAATGGTGTTAACAACATCCAATGACCCCCACTACCCTAACCAAGAGGTCCCATATCCATTTACATGCCTTAAAGGATCTCAACTAGAAAATACTGATTCAAACATTTGAATATTGAATTTTGGAGGGAAAGTGCACTCTCTTGCTTTCCTGAATGTAAACTTATTATTCTTCATGATGACATCATGTATGCCAACTACTTAACAAGGAGTGACCTCAAAGATAAGAGCTACAATTTCACATAAGAGGTCATATTTTGGAGCCTCCAATCCATACAGGCTTAGCTCTGGAACTAGTGTAGATAGCTCGAACCTTAGTAGATAGTTCCTGAAGTTACCCCTTTTGTTCCGAACTCATTCAAATAGTTTAAGATGGTGTGTAGAGTTCAATATGGTTTGTCAAATGTACAACTGAATGACACTCATTTTCATATTATTGCTACTCTCAACATTTCAAGCTTGAACCTTATCTTGAAACCCCACTTTCTTAGTTCTCTCACTAGGTCACTATGTTTGTCTACAGGCATGTGTATGACTGTTAGAAAAATCTCAAAATTCTCAACTCTAAAACAAAAATTTCTTCAAAAATATGTTAGATAAGTATATCAAGATTGATGCAAATAGAATTCATGACACAAATCCAATAAAACCCTAGAAACACCGCCACATCACTCACTTATACCGAGTGCTCACCCGAGGAATTTAGGGTTGTTGTTGTAGGATGCTAACATGATGAAGACTTAACACATATAGTTCCATTACTAACACATCATTCTACAAAGCATACCAGATCTATACCTAAGGGAGAACAGAATTAAGTATTAACCATGATGAGATAAAAACATACTAGATTCAGATACACACAAAACTAACACTTAGATTCAGCCAATATCCTCCATTATATTAAAGATAATAATTATACATAAGCTTCATTACAATAACAATAGTATGCGCGTAACAACATAATCTCTCTATGTATGCACTTATCTATTTGTGTGTGTATTCACCATCATACCTCTTTTCTACTACGCAGTTCACTACATATATATAAGGGTGGGGACTTTCCCTTCACCACTTATCTATTCCCAAAATAGGTCACATGCTATTATTAGCCACATGCCATTACAAAACTAGCCACACATGCAAGTGCGCTAACAATAGACTACTGGTAGTTAACTAACAATAGTAGATCTATTTTTGGCCTGTGTCCATGTAAAGTGATTTGTAGTTAATCCTCCAAAAATAGCCAATGCGTGGCGTACATGTCTCTGCCTCGTTTGTGTGCTCTGCATGCCATCTCTAAAAATAGACCTTCATGAGCAAAAATGACTAAGTCCCAAAAGTTGAACTTTTGCCACGTGTGCATGTTCTCCCTATCCATTCACACCTTTGAATATGACCTGCTTTCCCACACGGACTTCTTGCATGCTTTCTATCAAGTGTTCTCTAATCAACATTACCCCACACTAATTTCATTGTCTCCCTAATAATGGTCATCTCCAAAACTGAAGTAAAGAATAGAAGAATGGAAAGAATGAAAGAATGTTTTTAATCTGTAGTCTCTTCTTCTACAACCTAAACAACTAATTCAAGATATTCCTATTTTATTTTGGCCTCCAAGGTTTGCCATTCAAAAGGAGTGCTTCCTCTACTTTTTTTCGGGATGTCCATAGGAATGGACTCTAGTTCATCTTTCACGATCTCTCCTTTCTCATTCTGTAAGACCAACACAATGTTGGACATTGCAGTCATCCTTCCCTCTAGCAGATCCATCTTCTGTGCAATGAGTTTCCCAAGCTCTTCCATCCGATTCTTGTGTGGTTCTTGGGTTCTTTGTCAGGCCTCACACTTTTTTTTAACCATTGATAATCTTTTTGCATGCAGCCCAATGTTTCGTCCTTCATCACTTTCTAGACCTCATTGTTCTCCTCTAGGTTTTTATGTTAATGAGCACCTCGAGAGCTGTGTAGATGTTTAAGGCTTGGTCTACTTTATTTAGTTCTTACAACGCTTGCAACAATCCTTCATATGATGTAATCTTTTGCATCACTAAATCTTTTCTCGCCTCGTATCTTGTGCTTGGATCCTTTGGCGCTGGCATGTGTAGAGGTTCATCTTCAAGCACTAGGTCCACCAATGTACCTACATAGTGTATTGCTGAAGGAAACGTCTTTGGTACCTTTGGCTCTAAGTGTGGCCTAGCTCTTATGACATTATCACCAATTTCCTTTGTGATGTTGATAAATACAAAGTTATTCTTCTATGCTAAGTCTCTTTCCTATGTTAGGCATGCTATTTCCCCATTCTTAGTTTTAATCTCTTCCCCGAGCGCCTAATTGTGGCAGCCTTCTCCATATTCCGCCTCGTCACCTCTATTGAGAATTTCACCAATGCATTTCTCACTTGTTCATCTAACATGATGAGGGCTTTACCGTCATGCGTCTAGCCTAAGGTGTCTTTTTCAACCTCCTCGATACCGCATGACCTCACACACATCAAAATCAGTTCATCCATATACATGTGCATGGACCATGATAACTGCTTCCTTGTGTGCATTGTTTCTATATCTTCATCCATTAATTCCCTGCCATATAAGTCATTTTGTGTCAGTGTGCTCTAGAAATGATTGTGGACAATTTTACATGTGTCCTCCACATAACCCATGGCTAGTGGAATGTGCTCTTCACTTTTTCTTCTTGACCTAGGTTGTTTAGGAACTTGAGATTCTAGATTTGGAACTTGTGTCTCTATGTCCTGAGCAGTCTTTGTAGCTATCTCATATGTTCCCTTTTCCTCCTTTTATCCTTCCTTCATTTCTTCATCTTTATGTTCACATTGGGTCCTTGTTCTCCTGAACACTCTCTTAAATATGTGCTCTCCTTGGACTGCATCCAAGTCCTCATCATCCCCCTCTTGTGGCTAAGGTGGTGTAGTGGCGTGCTTAGCTTCATCCTTATTCGTAGGATGTCTTCTACCTCTATGTTCCAAACCACCACTATCCTCGTGCCCATCCTCCTCATCTTCTATTTCGATTAGCTCTGTGGGCTTAGGCGTTGGGATGTTCTCCATTGTATGCTTACCCTTTGGTGGTGCTGGAAGTGCAAACTCATCTTCCACATACTTGTTATTCTCCAACTTGGGCTTTAGTTGGAGGTACACCAATGCTGCTCCAATATCTCCCACAGCTAAAATTACTAGTTTAATGATCAATACATATGAAATGAGCCTTTCAATATATGCACCCCATCCTAGATACACATATTTCTTCCTTAGCATGTGGTAGTCACAATCTACCTTTTCCGCATTGAATGTTAGGTGCCACGTGTTTGAGAACCTATGTATTGACACCTAGAAGTACCTTGCTATGAAGGCATATGGTAACTTACACCAAGGGCTCCATGCTCCATCCTTCATGGTGAACCACGCTATGCAAAAGTGCTGGTATACAACGTGAACTAAACTACCTTTCCAACCACCGAAGGCAAGTCCTTGGGGATGCGCCATTCTTCTTCAAAGGCCGCATGGAGCCTATCGTACCACTTCTCAGCCCTTTTCTTGACCTGTTATGTCATGGATCCTTCACACAAGTAATTTTTGAAGCATTTTGCAGGTGACTTGTGCTCCATGGGATACTCCCATATCTTCTCTTTTGGTCCATCAGGTACTCCGATATCCATGAACACTAACAACAAGAGAACAGATCCAAATCTGATCCTTCCTCATGTGTGTGCTTCCTCAACGATAGTTTCTACAATGTAACATGAAATTTTTAGACCACCCTCAAACATGTATTTAGTAATGTACAACCACATGGTGTACACTTATGACCACCTTTCCTAGTCATTTAGCTTCATAACAAGATGTGTGGCTGCTTGCAGCTGGATACTACTTTATTTTATCTATGTCCATACCGCGTGGAGCCTTTGTGTACCCTAACTCCTTTCTAGTCTCCAAGATTATGACCTTGTCTATTAAATCATATTTTAAATCTTCTACTATGCCCTTGAATCCCATTATGGAGATGAGCGCGGCTGAAATTTCTGCTCTGCATCCCGCAAAGTAGAAAAAATATTCAGCACTCTACCCATGAACCACTAGTACAAGGGCTCATATTTCCTTAAGTAAGGGATCTCATATAGCTGGTAAACTCTAATATTTTACAAGAGCTTCTCTTCAAAGCATCGTCATACACCAATATGTCTTCCACTATGCATTTATTCGTCTTTGTGTTTAGCAAGGCATAAAGATCCTTCTTATTCTCTACAGATGGGTGGTTGTACTTACTCTCCTTGCTTATTCTTATATGAGAATCCCACTCATGGCCTACGATAACCCCCTCTGGATATTACATTTCAGAAAAATTGCTTTTGGGAGCCATCTCCTCTTCTTCTTCGACCACCTTCTTCTTTCCCTTCACTCCCGGGCCAGAATCGCTTTCTTGGGTTCCATTTCTACCTTGCAATCTTTTGTAGATACTCACCTCTTGAATTCTACAATGTGTAAATCAAACACTACCTCAATTCAAGTGTGCCTAGGTGAAATCACGTGCCCTCGCTCCACTTTGTCACCTTGCCTCTCTTAAACCCTTCACCACCGGGGACACAAGCTCTTTTCGCACATGATCTCTTCGTCATGACTTTGGTTACACACCTCTCACACCTCAATTTGATCACTTAACTCTTTTTAAAATAATCTTAATCAAAATGGTAAAAATGAACTCGCATCCCATCCTTATATAGATTTTCAACTTTTTAATGCATTCATTGCTCCTTCACCTACCAAATATCCTCTCACTAATTGACCAATTCCATCTTTTCCGTGCATGCGTTACATCGTCCCGCCTGTGCCATAACCTTCTAGCACACCTTCCTACCATCTGGTCACATACTTCTCTTCGATGCACTTCCTTGCACCCGAGTACCTTGTCACTGCACCTTTTACTAGTAGTTGTTATGGCCTCTTCTTACCTCACGTTATACTATCCCTTCATTCATCTCCATCTTTGGTCACTTTTAGAAGCAATCCTTTAACTTGAAGAGAACCAGAGTAACTTATTCCTTTCACCTTTCAATTCCCATGATTTTGTACACGAATATCGACAACCACCCCACACTAAAATTATGTGTAGTCCTCTGCACATAAATATGCTTCATATAGTAATTAGCTTCATATGCGCAAGAGTGTTTTCTTACACACCACACCAACTAAATTGACAAAGCATAGCAACAAAGAAGGAAACACATTAAGGAAATAAAAAGGTGAAAACCTAATCTAAATGGAAATAATGCCTTATTACAAACACCAAGAAGACTTATTTATAGTAGGGCTTCAGCCTACTCCCGTTGAAGTAACTAGGTAGCCATGTTCCATCAAGGACTTCTAACTGGAAAGTGCATGTTTCAAGGATGTAAGTGATAACATACAGCTGCAACCAATGTACCTTAAGTTTTCCTGGATGGCGTAAGAACTTAGAGTCATAGAGAAGCACCATTTTTCCAATATCAAACTTCTCATCCCTTATGTTTTTGTCATGCCATGTTTTCTACCTAGCCTTTTCTTTGCTTCCACTCCAATGTGCTATGGCTCGCCGCTCATCCAAATGAATTATCTTTTCAATCCGTTCTTATAAAGCTTTCTCATCAACTAGACCTTTAGCACACACAATACGTAAAGAAGGTAACATAAATTCCATAGGAAAATGAGTTCTGTGCAAACACTAAATGAAATGGTGTTAATTTGTTCAAACTTTTATATGTTTTTCGATATACCCAAAGTAATCAGTAGATACTTTATCATCCCAATCCTTTCTTCCAACATTGCAGATTTTTGTCAATGTTTGGCCCAAATTTTTGTTGAAAGCCTCACCAGCTTTTATTTTCCGAGGATGATAGGGTGTAGTCTCATCCAATAAAATTCTAATTGTCTCATTAAGAAAATGTGTGCCCCTATCACTAGTCAAACTCAAAGGACATCCATACCTTGTAATAATATTTTCCCATAGAAACCAAGCTGATGCAGCCGTTGTATAGTCCTTTGTAGGTGTTGCTTCTAACTTTTCGGATATTCTATGCAAGTTATAATGTAGCATGATCCATTTTTATGCGCAACTGGTGAAATAGGACCCACAAAATCTATATCCCATTGCTCAAATGGTTCTACTCTAGTAATAGGTCTCAGAGGCATTTCATCTCACTGACCTGGTCTTCCAAGACATTGACAATGGTCACATGCCTTACAAAATTCCTTACAATATTTATTGAGGGTCTCCCACCATAATCCAATGAGTAGAATCTTGTGCATTGTTGCATCCTGCATAGTGGCCACCTGCAATTCCACCATGAGCTTCTTCCATAATATCTATGCTCTCATGTTCCAATACACAACGGTGCAATACCTCATCTCGGCCCAATTTGTATAAGTCACCACTGATTAATATATAAGGTGCGGTGCATATAGCAAGATATTTCTTCTCCAAGGATTTCATTCCTTCTAGTGTCATCCCCATGTGCGTGAAAGACAACAATGTCCTCTAGTTCTAATGGTGCACGTTGTAACTGTTTAACTGTGCATCCGGCATGGTATCCTCAAATTCCCGTGATTCTTCTCTTGACCGTATTCTTGATAGATGGTCCGGTCCAGGTTTATTTTTCCTTGTTTTACCACAACCGTGTATCCGACATGGTATCCTCAATGCATGTGATTCTTCTCCCGAGTATATTATTTATAGATGGTTTGGTACAAAATTACTTTTTCCTAGTTTTACCACAATCGTGAAATCAAATTCTTGAAATAAGAGCACCCATCGACATATTTGCCCTTGTAAAATAGGTTTATTTACAAAATACTTCAATGCCATGTGATCTGTATAAAATATGAATGGTGTAGCTAGTAGGTACTGGTGGAATTTATGTAGCACATAGATCATTGACAAAGCTTTGCGCTTTGTAGTTGTGCAATTTTGTTCTGCAGGAGTCAACTTTCTACTAGCAAAATAGATAGGATGATCTACAATACCTTCTCTAGGTTGGGCCAACACCGTGCCAATGGCCATGCCAGAGGCATCAACATGTACATGAAATGGTTTTTCCCATGAAGGAAAACGCAGAATAGGTACATGTAGTAAGTTTCTCCTTCAATGTCTCAAATGTGTGTTGTTGTTGTTCTCCCCAGTAGAACATACCTTTCCCTTTCATTAACTCTTCTAATGGTGTGACAACTTTGGCATAGCCTTTGATAAAATTTCTATAATATCCTAAGATGACCCAAAAATCCATGCACCTCACTTTGATGGTAGGCTCCTTAGGCCTATAATGACCTGAACCTTTGTTAGATCAACCAAAAACCTCCTTGCAGATTATGTGTCCTAAAAGTATCGCAAATGGTGTAGCAAATATGCACTTCTTGATGTTCAAATAGATACTCAACCATCTACACCATTCAAACATTAAGTGAAGATTGTCACAGTGATCCTTAAATAATCCATACACCATCCAATCGTCTAAATAGACCTATAAGAAGTTGTGAATGAATTCCTTGAATGCTTGGACAACTATGCGTGAAAAATACATCAGGCACATTTTTCAGACTGAAGGGCATTATAGTATAAGCAAAGCTACCCCATTCAATAGTAAATGTAGTCTTTTCTTAATCCTCCTGGGAAATCCTAACCTGATGATACCCAAAGAACCCATTTGTAAACGAATATATTTCACGCCCTACAACTCCTAGTATTTCCTTAGTGAATGGCGTAGGGAATGGATTAGTTACACATGCAGCATTCAAATCCATGTAGTCCACACATATTCTAATCCATCCATCCTTCTTTATATTGATCACCATTGGACTAACCCATTCTAACTCATCAAGGGGCTTGATAATTCTAGACTTCAACATGTTATCAATCTCTTCTTTTACCTTTTCACGCAAATTGGGGTTCATTCTGTAAGGTCTCTTTCTAACTAGGTGCACACCCTCTTTAAGATTTATCTTCATCTCCCCTAACGATTCATGCATGCCTTTAAGTTCATGGTACCCCCTAGGAAATAGGTCTTGGTAATCCCTTAGTAACTCTATGATTTTTGCCACTTCAAAGTCTGACCAATAGTCTCCAATTATGGCTTCCTTAGGCTCAATATTTGTTCCAATATTTACCCACTTTGTCTTCATAGGCTCATGATAGGCACATGTGTCTTATCCGCACCGTCCAATACCTCACGCCTTCCTTTTAAATGGTTTACATCTAGATTATTTTCTTCCTCATTATCCACTAAGTAGACCATTTTTCCTTTCTCTTTATCAAGGAAAACACGTTGAATTAATGTTACATCGCCTTTGGTTCTTTATCAAGACATGCTCTTGAGTCTTCTTTATCTAATAACTCCTGAAGGAGTTCTTCAGCCTTGGCACTATCCCCCATAGTTAAGCGTTGGATAACTTTTAATGCTTCTTCCACCGAGGCTTCGTAGAGAAGAAGTCAAATGTTTGGGCCATTCCTGTAATTAAATTCTACCAATTTCCAATTTCTCTATGGATTTCTGCATAGACATACCAAGCACATGCATAACCTTGTAAAGTGGAATAAAACTAGTGCACCCATAGCGAAGGTGGTAAAGCTTCCTTCCCTTCTGTCCAGAGTCTCTCACACTTTTGAACATGGTGTTGAATGGGTTGATTACCATGATAAATAAAGATTTGAGTAGGTGCATTTCTCCTAAAGAACCTAGTAGTAAGAGAAATCCCAATTTCATTCCATCCGACAATATTATCCCTGTGGACCACCCACCAACGTGTTGCTATCCCATGTAGTGTATATGCTAGCATATTTCTTCTTTCTAGTGGGTCTATCCATTTTTCTTCCATGGCATGCAGGGAATACCATGGGATCCCCTTCTCCTATGTAATAAGGTACTGAGTTATTACCTATCCTCCTGACATAACATGGTTTTGTTCTTTGAGGAATATGCTCTTCACTTTGCGCCCTACCAACTCATAAGTGTTGTGAGCCCAATTATCACAAGAAACACTTGTAGTATCACTAATAGACTATGTATCCTCCTACTAAATTATTCCTTCTTTGGTTGGTTCAATCATCTATGGATCTCGGATGGCACGTACATAAATCCTATTCAGATCTTCTTCACTTAAGGGCTCAATATATGGCATGGAATTTCCTTATGTTAAAGTGATAATAACTCTTTCCTCTTTATTTTCAAAACTAATACAACCCTTGTTGAACCGAAGATCAACATTATTTTCATAGCACCAAGGACACCCCAATAGAGCTAGGAAGCTATCTGACTCTACCAACTACTAAAACCTCAAAATCTCCAGTGAACTTGGCTCCTTGTATGGTAATGGATGCATCTTTCAAACTCCTATGGGAGTGGCCTTAGTTTGATTAGCCATGAATAATACATTAGAGGATGGTTGCAATGGGGGTCTTCCCATTTGTACCCATGCATCCAAGGTAAGAACATTGAACTCCACACCTATATCAATCAGTATATCACTCAATAGCCACCCATCCACAACAACATTCAAAGTGATTTCCTTGTCATAATCTAGGCTATGAGGAGGAATATTTGCATGTAGGATCTGTCGTCCGCCTCAAGAATTACACCGGAGTGAATCCTTTTAACCAACTCCCTAACAAAGTGGAATGATGTTTTCCCGACGCAACATTTTACACACTTCCCTCAAGTCATATATATCAGTTTGGACCGCTTTCGATGCTTTCTTTTGCTCCTTTAATTACTAGATATCACCCCGAAGATTCCTCGAACTTCCATGGTTTCCTGATAAACCCCTTCTCGATAGGTAGGCTCTAGGTGTCATGCATGAAGAACCTCATCTTTAGTGATGGTAGGCTTCACATTACAATGCCTCCTTAGGCATGTGCCGCCTCAACACGGGTCGTGATATTCACTTGTAGTGCCTCAGATTCTTCTTCCATCTTGGGCATCCATTGATTGTCCACAACACGATGTATCTTAACCATCCCCGCACCTTTTTTTTCTTGTTTATGTTACTTACTTAGATGCTCATATAAGTCCTGGGAACTCTTCATAGCTATGGTTCTTTCCGCAGAAAGAACATGTAATATTCTGAGGACATTCGTGCCTATAGTGGTTAGGAGATCTGCATGTATAACATGTTTCGCGAGGAAACTCACTTCTTCCACCACCACACCTCGTCCTCTCCAAATCCGCTGTGGTATCCTCAAACTCGCCATGAATACCTTCAAAACGTCCCTCATTCCAATCATAACATGCCTGATTGTGCTCCCGGTCCTGATGATCATTCTTACTCTTAGAGTTATCTTAAACTCCTGCTTTGTTATACACCAATATCTATAACATCATAGATCTATCCAATCAACCATTAGCCCTCCATGTCATGAGTTGTGGACCTACATATTTTATGGCTTGAAACGTTCTCCTTATCATGCGTTGTAATAATGGGAAACAACTAGCATCATGGTTTAAGTGGCATATTTCACAATCCATCAAAGCAATGAGCGTCTTTGTCGTGAGGGTAACTATCCTTTATGTGACCTTCTACTTCACAATTTGTGTACCAAATCCCTGTGTGCGTCTCATGTGTCAAATGTGCTTATGGTTTCTCCATCTGTTTTGCAATTGATGCTATTTGTGCTTCTAAAAATGGGCTCACCTTGGTATCTATGCTTCCAACTACCTCAAAGACGCAAAGGATTTTTACGTGCTTGGCGTGGACTAGTGTATTTCTTATGTGATAATGCCCTTCTAAAAGGGGTAATCAAGCCCCAATGAACCATTTTGCATGTTGGCTTGCATATATGTCATAAGAAAGCTTAGATAATGTTATCCCGTAAAATTGACAAGGGCAATTTTACCGATAACTATACCGAAATTTTGTTCCGATCCTCGTCGGGGATCCTTGCGTCGGAACGCTGCAAAATCCCTTTTACGGAAATCTGGTTTTCCGAACTTAGTCATTTTTGGTCTTTTGGCTGGGCGCATGGAATTACTATGTAACATCAACTTTTGGTGCACCCCCTTTAAATCCTTTGGCGCATGGTTCTTCGTGTCAATAGACCTTTTGGTGCGCCTTGATATGTTGAGTCTTTCTCAAGCGTGCGCGAGGCATGCATGCGCCTTCGTGTCAACAACACTTTTGTTGCGCCACTTTTCGGTGCGCCAAAGGTGCACATATTCTTGTGTCGACATCACTTTCGGTGCGCCAAAGGTGCACATAACTTCGTGTTGTCAGGTGCTTTGGTGCGCCAAGGGGCGCATGCTTCCTTATGTCGACAATGCATTCCATGCACCACTTGAAAAGTTGGTGGCACATTTATTACTTCTTCGCCTATATATAGGCGCATCTGCGTTGTCATTATCACCAATGCAAAACACGTGATATTTTCTCTGAACTTGTCAGTATCTACCCTGTCGCTTTCAACACGTTGTGGACCCATTCTCACGCTTTTTCATCGTTTATATCCGGGTAAGTGGTTTTCAGTCTTTCGTGCTTTTTGTTTTTGTGGATTTTGATTGCTAGGATGGTTCAGTAGGATGAAGAGAATAGATTATGATCTTGCCCCCCTTTTTGTCCTTCCACATTTCCTCCTCTTTCCAGATCTGCTGGAAGAAGAAGCTCTGTCCTAAAAATGATGTTGGCTTGATGATCCTTCTTGGTATTGCACTCCTTCATATGAACCTTGAGAAAGCTAAAACTTATGTGGAAACCCCTCTGAGAGAATGAACAGACCTAAAAACCATTTTCACCTGTGGCGCATAAACTTGCTATGCAACATCAAAATCAGTTGCGCCTTTGGCGCATCTCTGCCCTGCTGTTCATCAAAAAGATGCGCCCTCATGGCGCATTTCTCTCGCATGCTGCAACCGCTTCCCGTGCGCCCCCTTAAGTGCATCAAATTTGGATGCAACACAAAAGATTCGTGCGCCCTTTCGCACACCAAGCATCCATGAAACACCCCTTTCATATGCACTAAGTACAAAGCTATAACGGTAGCGCAGCGCATTCCTCATTACAAAGAACATCATGTTGTGTAGACCCTCTGGCGCTGTGTTCAAGTTACCTTTTGCGCACGAAAAGTTCATGTTACACAAACAATACATGTACCTTTAGCGCGCTCAATTTTCCATGCAACATGAAAAATACATGCGCCTTTGGCGCATCCTGTCCCTATGTAACACCCTTTTCCTATGCGCCTTACCTATTTAGCCCCCGCAAATCGCAGCTTTCATGCGCCGCGCGCCGAGCCTCAAAATCGCTAACTCTTTCTTCTGTTAACACTTCAATGGAAGATCAAATGACTAATACAACCTTTTTGCATTGGGTCTCGCTTCTTCTTCGTGCAGATCAGCAATTAAGCTCAGAAGAACATATGTCTACATCAAGCAAGAGACCTACCAAATCCAAAGGCAAGGCCAAACTTACAGAAGAAGAGATGAAATATAAATATCAGAGGGTCAGAATGCCTGACTCCCAGGCCGAATGCGACCTAGACATCAGAGACTCAGAGTTGGGTCACATTGATATGGAGGAATTCTTGGTCAGGACTCAAAAGGTAACAAGAAGTCCATGGATGGACAAACTAATAGGCAGTGCCCTACACTTTGCTGGAGGAATTCCAGTCATGCACCGTTAACAATGAATTCATGATGGTGGTTTCCGGTGCTACAACAAGGACACAAGGTGTGTCATAAATGACAAGGGCGAGGTCGTCATTAACCTCACTACCCGCCACTTTGAAATAATACTCGGCATTCCTCATCATCGGCACTTTGTGGCCGTCAGCCGAGAGGATTGTATTAAGGCCTGGGATGACAACGAAGATCAGTGCATGCAGCTGATGAACGAGGTCTATTTGAAAAACAAAAAGGTAGTGACCCGATGGCCACAAATCATTCACCGCAGTGATTTTTCGGAGGAGCTCAGTGACACCATCACATTCCTGAGCAGGGTCTTTGGGCTTCCTGACGCCCACTTTTTCCATAAATGGATGCTTTGCGGTACTTAGAGACCATGAATAAGAATATGCCCAATCGCGCGCTTGAATGGGCGAGAGATTATAAGCAGCACAATCTCCGAACAGCTTCAACAATTCAATACAACAGGGAGATTCTACATGAATTCCTATGTTGTTTACTGCTGCAGCATCAGAAAGAGACTACCCAGGCCTGATGCGGAGTGGGGTTTGGCCTCAGGTCAAAATATATGAATACTACCCAGAGTTGAGGCTGGAAAATAGCATCCCTCAATTCACAAAGATCAACGATGTGTTTTTCTACCACATCATCTGCTTGTTGAGGCCAAATATGACTTACGGTCACACGACCAAGAGCATAGTGGCAGCCACTAAGAAATGGGGGGCCTTGTTCACCCAATTTCCCACGTTCACCTATCTGAGGGCAGCCAACTTCTTGGGAGAGCCAACTAGACTGCCGAGGTATGCTGGACCCAAGCTGATTCTGCTAGAGCTGTCAAGGCAGCTGATCACCTATCATGAGAAGTGCCTCAAAAGAAAGAAGGGTGGAACTCCTTTCCCCCTCATAGTGGGCAGATATACATGCCTTACCCATCACAAGGCAAAGGACATGTTTGCAGAGCTGGAGCTGCTTAATTTGAAACATGATTTCTCGGCCAGGCCTACCTTCGACCCAAGAAGTTGTCTACCGAGGGCTAAGCTAGATCCAATCCACATCCCTTAGATCGAAGACATCTACATCGACGTCATTCATGAGGTTGAGCTCAGGAGAAAGGACCATTCTCGCTTAGCCTTGGCAGAAATCATCCAATACGGGGTAGCAATTGTCCCCAAAGGCTTCCAAACTACGGAGGATGAAGTAGACCAAGTATATACTAACACAGATGGGGACAATTGGCCTTTTCCAGCCATTGATAGAACTAAGGCACCTCAGATGATTGAGGAGAGGGTCAAGGAAACTCTGCGCAGAACAGAGCATTGGTGCCGGATGAACGGATTAATCTACCTCGGGGTTGATTTCACAACCTCCCCATTGGGTAACGCACCTCCTCGATCTAAACAACAGCCTAAAGGCAAGGGCAAAGGCATAGAGGGTGAATCCAGCACCACTCAAGAAGAAGCTCCTGAGAGTCCTCCTTCCGCGGCACCCGAACAGGTCATAACTCTGGTTACGCCAGAGAAAGAAGCAGAAGAGGATGTTCCAATAGGCCCATCCACTCAGGATGTCGGCATTGCTACAACAACCAAGGTCCCTTCTGTCCCTTCTTCTTCTCTTCCTTCCCCTCCTCGAGTGACTCAAGCGACCATCCCTTTGGTCGTGTCCTCTCCCCCTTCTTCTACTATTCCCCCGCTTCTTCGTATATCTTCTCTTCCCTCGCGGATCTTTCCCCCTCCATTTCTTCCCTCATCTCTGAGCTCCCTTCCCTTCCTATGTCTTCCTCAGCTGCAGTATCCCTTCCTCCCGTGGGCACTTCTTCAGCTGTTCTCTCCATGCCGCCGCCACGTGTCTCCACGTTTTTCCCTTCTTCTACTGCGGCTGCCCCCTTCTCTGTTTCCGGCCCTTCTCCCATAAGTCCAGCCTAGATCTCCCAGCAGTTAAGTCAGCAAAAAAGGAAAGTTCCCATCGCTCCGATGGACTTTTCTGTAATCCCATCTAAGGGGGCAAAGAAGCAGAAGCCCGTCACACGCTTCTCTCAAAGTGCTTCGGGAGAGAGGGTAATGGAGATCGCGTACCCCAATCCTCTCAAGGAGAAAAAGGATCTGTCTCCGACAGATTATACTGTGACCCAAGTCACAATGGGGACGTCTTCTGAAAGCCTTCAGGGGGAGGCCCTTTCTGCAGTTGACGCCCTCTGCAAGAAGCTTCAGGAAACAAAAGAGGAGAAAAGGCAACTGAAAGAGAAAAATAAATATCTGCTCCAAGCCTTACAGAAAATGGGTAGTGCGCCTCCCACAACCGCCACTACTGAGACTTCGAGATTCGAGCTGGAGAAAATTAATGAATATGCAAAGATCGGTGAGCAGGGTATGGCCGTTTCCACTTGGAGGAGCCAGATCCTCAAAGACAGTGAAAAAGTAATCGCCAAGTTATCTGACTTGTATTTGAACATCAACAAGGCGAATAAAGAGCTCCAAGCGTTAGCGGGACCCATATCGGAAGAGAGCCGGAACATGCTAGACTACAACATGAGACCTTTCAAAAATGTTCAACTGTTCAGTCGAAGATCTGGTCAAGTTCGGCGTCTTCGGCCATCCTAGGGCCCTCAACAAAATCATGTCCACTCTGGATTACCGGGTGGATCAGCTGGAATTTGTCCTAGAAAAGATCGACAAGGTGAAGGAAGAAGCCCTGGACGTGATGCACCAAATGGAACGGATCATTCTCAACATGTCGCTAGGGTTGCTTACTCCTTCCTTCACTTTAAGAAAAGCTGATGAAACCATCCAGATCTTCAAGGAGATCGTTTCTCGAGGGATGGGGCCAGAGGTCACTTTTGACGCAGAGTCTATCAACAACCTGCTAGCCTGTCGGGACTTCATTGGGTTACTCATTGAAGTGGAAAAAGACTATTCCAAACTCCCCGAGAAACTCATAGATGAGCGGGAGACTTGTGAGGTGATCAGTGAGCGGCACAAGGATCCTTCCCAGGATCAACTAGGGCCCATGATCAACAAGTTTATGGAATACCGCTCTCAATTCCACATCTCGTCACCTGAGCAGCAGCAAAAGCAAGCTACTCCCTTTCGGCCGCAGGATGATGACGACGAGTAGCTTCTCCTCCTTCTTCTTCTTCTTCTCTCTCTCTTCTTCGACTTTCTTGTTGGGAATATCTAAAGTATGTTGGCACAAATGATGACATCATCCATGTTGCACCATGGGATGATGTCATCCATCAAGTTGTCAAAAGTCAACATGACTTTTAGATATTTTGTAAATATCTTTGTAAATAAGTGGTTGGCTCCTTTTTGCCTTCTTTTCTCTCCTTCTTCTATAAATACCCCAATACTTGTTGTATTGGGCATGAGTGAATATCTTTCAGATGAAAAATAGGAGTGAGGAGAAAAGACTTTGAGCTTTTTGTAACAGAAGGATTATTAATACAATATTTAGACTTTGTGCTGAATACGTGTGTTATTTGCATCAGATCTTTCTTATGTCTGATCTATGTGTTTATTCTGTTAAATCTGCTTCTGTTTTATTGTCATTTATTCATCATCAGTATTGCTTTGCTCGTTTATGCAAGTAGGTTTGGCTCTGTTTACTACCAATCCCAAAACATAAACCTTCTGACCTTTCTGCTTTGGAATTCATTTCTTTTCTCCCTTCGGACCTGCTCTTTCTTCATCCCCTCTTCCTTTCCTTTCTTTTCACAGTCAGAAACACCCCTACTGGGATGAGATCCCAAACCCCCGAAGGCAGAATTTGTGAGACTTGCATAGATTCCTGCTGGTAGAATAACAATAAACCAGTTTCGCTTTGCTGACTCAAAGAGGGGCTATGCCCTGCACACTGTTGGCTCGTTTATCCATAGATCTACCCAAGCGACAGATTTTCGGACCAACAATTTTTGGTGACTCACTGGGGATCGAATAGATCTATCATGTCTATGATGGTGGTAAGATCAGAAAATCGTAAAAAATCAGAAAAATCACCGCTTGTTTGCAAACTTGAACTTTTTGTTAAAAATCCGAAATTTTGCAAAGGTGATCCAATTGAAAATTTTCTTCTGAGATCCATAGATCTGGCCTAGTTGGAGACCTTTAGTTCACTGAGTTTTTATAAAAATCAGTATTTTGCCATAGATCTGAGTTTTTGACTTTTACCAAAAGTTTGAAACCCTTTGAAAAAGTCAAAATTAGATCTGAAAATCAGCTTGCTAATCTTCTCTACCATTTTATCCTCACTGTTATTTGTCATTAACCGCAATCGGTTTTCTGAAGAGGATAGTTTTTAAATATTTAGAAAAGTACATGCTACTGGTTTTTGCCAGAAAAGCCAGAAAATCAGCAAGTACAACCAAAAAGAAATTTTGAATCTGCGACTACAAAATCGCAGATCGGGAAGACACGCTAGCAGGTGAACCCTTTACGCGTAGCAGAAGAGCTCATGGAGAAACTGATCCTACTTTCGATTTTCTTCAAAGGCACAATTTCAGTGTAACACCGACACATTTTTCAACGCTAAGCTCGGCTGATCGGTCATCCAGGAGTGTCTCACCTCCACAAAGGAAGAATCTTTCGCAAGGGGCATCCACATCCCTTTGTAGTGCCTTGCTACTCAGCGGAACCACACTTCCAGCTCGTGTTCTTTTTCCAGCTTTTCAAATGGCGGTACCATGGGGAAATGCTATGGGTCCTTGGCTTTACCACATCCAGTTCACGCGCTCCCTCACGAAAATCGAAAGAATTTTCCCAAATTCGACGAGAGCGGAAATCAAAGCACGGATTCCCACATATCTACATTCATCATGTCATGCAGTATTCTGGATGTAACTCATGAGGATGTGTCGGTTCACCTTTTTCTGGAAACTCTACAAGGACCTGCAGCTGAATGGTTTCAGCATTTACCAGCCGGATCTATTACTAGTTGGGCCACCTTGCGGGATGCTTTTGAAGACAGGTACAAACCTTCAGAAGATGCATTTGCATTATTATCATGGATCACTCACCTAAAGAAGGAGGCAAATGAGACCATGCACGATTTTATCGCCAGGTTCAATGCATTAATCAACCGTGTCCCTGTTGCCATGCTTCCAACACCGAAAATCAAAAGTGTTTCTTCGTAAACACTATGAGCTCAAAAGTTAGTTTCTTGCTCCTTCAAGAGCAAGTGGCTACCTTGATTCTCACCCAGCCGCTGCCATTCGAATAGAAGATAATTTGATAATATCTGGTGAATTGAAAAAGGAATCATCCAAGCCTAAATCTTCGGGCCCTTCGCCCACTACTTCGTCTGATCCAGCCTTTCAAAAGATGGTGAACGACTTGCTTGCATCAAGAAGCATTGGCCCAGCTTCCCCAGCTTCCTCATACCGGGATATTCTGCGGAGGAATTTCGTTCCTAACAACATTTCACAAAGGCCGCGCTTACCCGCAACTGCTCCACGGCTGGCACTTGAGGCTCCTCCGGTCAACGCTCTGCCGAAATTGAAGAAGAAGAGCAGTATTATGAAGAACCTACATCTCAGGACGAAGATGATCAAGACGTCGGTGAGCCGACTGGTGACTCTACTATCGGATATATGGAATTTGATGAGGAAGAATCTGATGAAGAGGAAGGTACACAGGGCTATGCGAGCGGACAATCATACGCTGTTTTTACCCGCTCGCAAGGAAAAGAAGCAGAGGTCGCTGCCCATGTGCCGAAGGAGAAGGTCGTGTCAAACGCACCTCCGACCATTGCTAAAAGAGGTAATCCTCTTCCTACTCAACTCCCTGGTAAGTCTTTTACAAGGAAATATTTTCCCCCATCTCTCCTCCAAATCAGTCCTCTCATGTTCCTACCAATACCAGTAATCCTATTCCACCATCGCGAAGTGAGGGACTCATTCCTTCACCAACGCAACCCTTGGCTACATTTGATATCATAGATCATGCTAAAAAGACCAAGATCCAAATGTCTGAAGCCGAGTACCTTCAGTCAAATCCCAACAGCTTGTAAGATTGACCAAGTATATTCAAAGTCAAGTTATTGTATCTAATCAGTTTCCCAAAAGGAATCCTTTCCACTCCCCCTGAATCCCACATAAATGTTGCTTCAACATCTACATCAGGCAAGATAGAGCCTTTCTATCTCTCCCTCCTAATCAATGGTCACAAGTTGAGTAACTGCATAATTGATTCCGGAGCTTTTGATAACATCATGCCGGTAAAATTCACCCATGCTTTGGGCCTCACCCTTACCAAGCCTTTTGGCAGATGTTATTCCTTGGAAACCAAGCAGGTTTTGTTAATTGGTCAAATCAAAGACGTGCAATTTGCATTTGTGGCGTTCCCAGATAAAAGAGTAAAGATGACCGTCCTCATTGCCGACATTCCGGCAGCCTACGGAATTTTGCTGGGAAGAATTTTTTGCAGCGAAGTTGGTGGGGAGATTCATATGGATTGGTCTAAGGCTAGAATCCCCATCAAAGGTGTAATGCAGACTTTGGAGCCAGAATCACAAAAGAAGTACTTAGTTACTAGCTCTGAGGACCCCAAAGCTCAAATCCTTTTTGAATCGTCAGGGATGGGGAACTATTTCTTGTCTACCGAGTCTGACAAAATGGTTGTTCTCGTTCAAGAAGGAGATCTTAATAAGATCTGGACCTTGCAGCTTCACTTCGTAGCCGCAACTAGTGGATGTGGCACCAGAGCCGTGCTAATATCTCCCGAGGAAGAAGTCATTCCTCTCTCTTTCAAGTTGCAGTTTTTTAACACAAATAATACTGCTGAGTATGAATCTTTGCTACTTGGCATGCAAGCCGCAAAGGAAAGAGGGATTAAGAATCTGAAAGTGCAAGGTGATGCAGAGCTAGTTGTAAATCAAGTTAAAAGGATTTACCAAGTGAAGAATGAAAGGCTCAGGCATTACCGTAATGCGGTATGGGACAACATTGAAGAGTTTGATGCTTTTTCAATTGAATCCATTCCAAGAGCTCAAAATGACATGGCCGATTCATTGGTCAAGTTTCAAAGCATCCTCATGCTCCTCACCCGAGTTTGAAAACAAACAAATACACCATTAAGGTGGTTTTCCGCTTTGAGCGTGCTGCATAATTCTCGCATTGGCAAGTGTTCAACGATGATAATCAACTCATTGCCTTTCTAGAGAAGGCGGAAAATTTTAAAGAATTGCACTTTGAAGGATCTACTTCCACTTGTCGTGAATCAGTCACCGATCAAGATGATGAATCAAGGGAACGACGGCATATGTCAGCTCAAAGGAAATAAAATTCCAAAGGGCCTAGTTTCTCTGGAGCGGTTGTTCGACAGGCATGATCGTTTTGTGAAAAAGAAGAGGTGAGATGATCCTGACTCATCCCCAGAAACCGAACCGGTCAATATAGGTTCGGTAGAGCACCCGCAGTTTGTGAACATTGGAAAATGTTGCACGCCTGAAGAGAAGTGAAAGTTTGTCAAACTGCTGAAGAAATACATGGATGTATTGGCATGGTCCTATGCCGATCTAAAGTCTTTTAAGCCAAAGGACGTCCAAGCATGACATCCCGTTGAAAGAAGATGTCAAAGCCTTTCGCCAGAAGCAGAGGCATTATAATCCTAAGATCTCAGGCACCATCCAGGCCAAAATTCAGAAAATGTTGGATGCAAGAATCATCTTTCCTATCCATCATAGTACTTGGGTAGCAAATATTGTGCCAGTGCACAAGAAAAATGGTGAGATACGCATATGCGTAGACTTTCGCAATTTGAATCAGGCTTCCTTGAAAGACAACTACCCACTTCCTATAATGGATCAAGTTCTGCAAGCAGTAACTGGATCAGAGATGTTGTCCATGCTTGATGGTTTTTCAGGCTACAATCAGATTGAAGTTTCACCTGAAGATCAATTTAAAACAACATTCACTACTCCCTGGGGTACATTTGCCTACAGCAGGATGCCTTTTGGCCTAACTAATGCTGGCGCCACTTTTCAGTGGGCCATGGACTTTGCATTCAAAGGTATGATGGGGAAAGTCATTGTCGTTTATCTAGATGACTTAACCGTGTTCTCTAAACAACGAAATGATCATTATGATCATTTGGAGCAAGTGTTGGCCAGGTGCCGAGAACATGGGATCTCCCTAAACCCAAAAAAGTCTATTTTTGGAGTCACGGAAGGAAAGTTGCTGGGACATGTTGTTAGTAAGGAAGGAATGAAGATAGATACCGAAAGAGTTAAGGCTATTCAGAGCCTTACTCTGCCTACAAGCAAGACTGGCGTTCATTCTTTCTTCGGAAAGGTGAACTTTCTCAGGCGTTTTGTTCCTGACTTTGCTGAGAAGACTCGTCACATATTGAACATGATGAAGGGGTCACCAACTTTCCGGTGGAGCGAGGAAGGAAAAAGGTCATTTGAAGAAATAAAAGCTTCCGTTGCTCACGCACCAGTCCTGGTATGTCCCGATTTCTCCAAGGACTTCATCATGTATAGTTACGCATCTGAGCATACTGTGTCTGCAATCTTGATGCAAAAGAATTCGGAGGATGTTGAATCTCCGATTGCGTTCATGAGCTCTCCCCTCAAGCCTCACGAACTAAAAATGTCTCAACTAGAAAAGCATGCCTTCGCCGTTGTCAAAGCAGTGAAAAATTTCAGGTATTACATTCTAAACTCTCATACGGTGGTGCTGGTCCCTGACACGACAGTCAAATCAATTCTAACTCAACAGGAGTTAGGAAGCTTGCGAGGAAATTGGATCGCAAAGGTCCAGGAGTATGACCTGGATATTAAACCAACCAAGCTGGTAAGAGGCAAGGGCCTATGTCAGCTTATGGCTGAAAACAAAGATTCAGAAAACCCTGATGAAAAGGATGACTACACCGATGAAGCACAAGACCGGCTGGAAAACCCGATTCACTGCCTCTGGTCCTATTTGTTGCGACTAGTGATGAATGGTATTCCGATATTGCTTTCTTCCTCACCTACGGCGAATGCCCAGCGCACCTAACTACAAAGGAGAAGCGCACTATAAAGCTCAGAGCAGCTAAATATGTCATCTGGGATGACGGTTTATATAAACGCGGGATAGATGGTGTCTTTTTGCGATGTGTTGACAAACCACAGCAGGTAAAGTTACTCGAAAGTTTTCATAATTCAGCCTGTGGAGGTCATTTCTCTTCCTCCATGATAGCACATAAGATCATCCGAGCCAGGTACTATTGGCCGACGCTCTTCCAAGATACAGCCACCTGGGTGGCAAAGTGTGAACCTTGCCAGCAGTTCGTCGGCAAGCCCAAGTTGGCTGCTTTTCCCCTAAGGCCGGTCATTATCAACGAACCATTCAGGCAATGGGGGGAATTGATTTTATTGGTGCACTCAATCCCCAATCAAGTGCCGGACATAGTTATGTCCTTACAACAACGGATTACTTCACCAAGTGGGTGGAAGCCATACCTGTCAAACATGCCACTTCCGAGGTTGTTTGTAGTTTTATCAAAGAAAATATCATTGTCAGGTTTGGCATTCCCAACAAGATTGTTGCTGATAATGCTTCTAACTTCTCCTCATGGGAAGTTATTAGTTTTTGCTATGAATATGGGATAACTTTGGCTCACGCCTCAGATTATTACCCTCAGGGAAATGGTCAGGCGGAATCCAGTAACAAGAACTTGGTGACCATCATACGAAAGTTAGTGGATGAGAATCAACGAATGTGGCACAAGTCTTTGTACGACACTTTGTGGGCTGATTGTATTACTCCCAAGAGGTCTCTAGGTATGTCACCTTTTCAAGTGTTATATGGCACTGATGCCAAGCTTCCCATTTCTCGCCGAACTTCCCGCTCTGCGCTGCACGAGCTATCGAAGATGAAACTTTCCAAAATTCTCTTGAAAAAGGATTATGTATCCGATGAGCTCAAGAAAAGAGAGTAAGAGTGGTCGACAGGATCACCGAACATCAGAATCAAGTCAAGAGATTATTCGATAAAAAGCTAAGCAAAGGGATTTCCAAGTGGGAGACCTCGTCCTTTTGTGGGACAAGCGAAGAGAGCCAAAGGGCATGCACGGAAAGTTTGATTCCCTGTGGAGAGGGCCTTTCAAGATCAAGCAGCTCAACAGAGAGAATAGTTTCTATCTCTCATATCTGGATGGAACCGAGCTCCCGCTTCCTTATAGCGGGCAACATCTGAAAATTTTCAAGAAGTAGAGCTTGCTCTCTTCTTTGTACAGTTTGCTTTAGTTGTGTGTTTGTTTTCATCGTGTGTTTGCTTTCGGTTTGTTGTGTGTCTCCTTTGTTCTCCCTCTAGTCGCCCTTATTTTTGACTCTGTTACCCAATGGATAGGCACATGAGATCTGGGATTCTCTACCCCCAAGTTTGCTCAGGGATAGTCCCCAGAAAGAGCCAGCTGTTATCCCGTAAAATTGACAAGGGAAATTTTACCGATAACCATACCGAAAATTTTGTTCCGATCCCTCGTCAGGGATCCCTTACGTTCGAACGTTGCAAAATCCCTTTTCCGGAAATCTGGTTTTCCGAACTTAGTCATTTTTGGTCTTTTGGCTGGGCGCATGGAATTACTATGTAACATCAACTTTTGGTGCGCCCCCTTTAAATCCTTTGGCACATGGTTCTTCGTGTCAACAGACCTTTTGGTGCACCTTGATATGTTGAGTCTTTCCTGCGTGCGCCGAGGCGCATGCGCCTTCGTGTCAACAACACTTTTGTTGCGCCACTTTTTGGTGCGCCAAAGGCACACATATTCTTGTGTCGACATCACTTTCGGTGCACCAAAGGCGCACATAACTTCGTGTTGTCAGGTGCTTTGGTGTGCCAAGGGCGCATGCTTCCTTATGTCGACAATGCATTCCATGCGCCACTTGAAAAGTTGGTGGCACATTTATTACTTCTTCACCTATATATAGGCGCGTCTGCGTTGTCATTATCACCAATGCAAAACACGTGATATTTTCTCTGAACTCACAAAGATCTACCCCTTTGCCGCTTCAACACGCAGGGACCCGTTCTCACGCTTTTTCATCGTTTATATCCGGGTAAGTGGTTTTCAGTCTTTCGTGCTTTTTGTTTTTGTGGATTTTGATTGCTAGGATGGTTCAGTAGGATGAAGAGAATAGATTATGATCTTTCCCCCCTTTGCTTGTCCTTCCACATTTCCTCCTCTTTCCAGATCTGCTGGAAGAAGAAGCTCTGTCCTAAAAATGATGTTGGCTTGATGATCCTTCTTGGTATTGCACTCCTTCATATGAACCTTGAGAAAGCTAAAACTTATGTGGAAACCCCTCTGAGAGAATGAACAGACCTAAAAACCATTTTCACCTGTGGCGCATAAACTTGCTATGCAACATCAAAATAGTTGCGCCTTTGGCGCATCTGTCACCTCTGTTACATCATAAAAAGATGCGCCCTCATGGCGCATTTCTCTCATGCTGCAACCGCTTCCCGTGCGCCCCCTTAAGCGCATCAAATTTGGATGCAACACAAAAGATTCGTGTGCCCTTTGGTGCACCCAGCATCCATGAAACACCCCTTTCATACGCGCTAAGTACAAAGCTATAACGGCGCAGGCGCATTCCTCATTACAGCAACATCATGTTGTGTAGACCCTCTGTGCGCCGCGCCAAGTTACCTTTGGCGCACGAAAAGTTCATGTTACACAAACAATACATGTGCCTTTGGCGCACCAATTTTCCATGCAACATGAAAAATACATGCGCCTTTGGCGCATCCTGTCCCTATGTAACACCCTTTTCCTGTGCGCCTTACCTATTTAGCCCTGCAAGCTGCAGCTTTCATGCGCCCTGCGCCCTGAGCCTCAAAATCGCTAACTCTTTCTTCTGTTAACACTTCAATGGAAGATCAAATGACTAATACAACCTTTTTGCGTTGGGTCTCGCTTCTTCTTCGTGCGTATCAAATTAAGCTCATAAGAACATATGTCTACATCAAGCAAGAGACCTACCAAATCCAAAGGCAAGGCCAAACTTACAGAAGAAGAGATGAAATATAAATATCAGAGGGTCGAATGCTGAGACTCTCAGTGCCGAATGCGACCTAGACATCAGAGACTCAGAGTTGGGTCACATTGATATGGAGGAATTCTGGGTCAGGACTCAGAAGGTAACAAGAAGTCCATGGATGGACAAACTAATAGCGCAAAGGCCCTACACTTCACTGGAGGAATTCCAAAAGAAGCCACCGTTAACAATGAATTCATGATGGTGGTTTCCCGGTGCTACAACAAGGACACAAGGTGTGTCGTAAATGACAAGGGCGAGGTCGTCATTAACCTCACTTCCCGCCACTTCGAGATAATACTCGGCATTCCTCATCATCGACACTTTTTGGCCGTCAGCCGAGAGGATTGTATTAAGGCCTGGGACGACAACGAAGATCAGTGCATGCAACTGATGAACGAGGTCTATTTGAAAAACAAAAAGGTAGTGACCCGATGGCCACAAATCATTCACTGCAGTGATTTTTCGGAGGAGCTCAGTGACACCATCACATTCCTGAGCAGGGTCTTTGGGCTTCCTGACACCCACTTTTTCCATAAATGGATGTTGCAGTACTTAGAGACCATGAATAAGAATATGCCCGATCAGCGCTTCGAATGGGTAGAGATTATAAGCAGCACAATCTCTGAACAGCTTCAACAATTCAATACAACAGGGAGATTCTACATGAATTCCTATGTTGTTTACGCTGCAGCATCAGAAAGAGACTACCCAGGCCTGATGCGGAGTGGGGTTTGGCCTCAGGTCAAAATATATGAATACTACCCAGAGTTGAGGCTGGAAAATAGCATCCCTCAATTCACAAAGATCAACGATGTGTTTTTCTACCACATCATCTACCTGTTGAGGCCAAATATGACTTACGGTCGCACGACCAAGAGCATAGTGGCAGCCACTGAGAAATGGGGGGCCCTGTTCACCCAATTTCCCACGTTCACCTATCTGAGGGCAGCCAACTTCTTGGGAGAGCCAACTAGACTCGCCGAGGTATCTTTGGACCCAAGCCGATTCGCTAGAGCTATCAAGGCAGCTGATCACCTATCATGAGAAGTGCCTCAAAAGAAAGAAGGGTGGAACTCCTTTCCCCCTCACAGTGGGTAGATATACATGCCTTACCCATCACAAGGCAAAGGACATGTTCGCAGAGCTGAGCTGCTTAATTTGAAACATGATTTCCCAGCCAGGCCTACCTTCGACCCAAGAAGTTGTCTGCCAAGGGCTAAGCTAGATCCAATCCACATCCCTCAGATCGAAGACATCTACATCGACGTCATTCATGAGGTTGAGCTCAGGAGAAAGGACCATTCTCACTTAGCCTTGGCAGAAATCATCCAATACGGGGTAGCAATTGTCCCCAAAGGCTTCCAAACTACGGAGGATGAAGTAGACCAAGTATATACTAACACAGATGGGGACAATTGGCCTTTTCCAGCCATTGATAGAACTAAGGCACCTCAGACGATTGAGGAGAGGGGTTAAGGAAACTCGCATGCAGAATGAGCATTCGTGCCGGATGAACGGATTAATCTACCTCGGGTTGATTTCACCTCCTCATTAGGTAACGCACCTCCTTGATCTAAACAACAGCCTAAAGGCAAGGGAAAAGGCATAGAGGGTGAATCCAGCACCACTCAAGAAGAAGCTCCTGAGAGTCCTCCTTCCGTGGCACCCGAATAGGTCATAACTCTGGTTATGCCAGAGAAAGAAGCAGAAGAGGATGTTCCAATAGGCCCATCCACTCAGGATGTCGGCATTGCTACAACAACCGAGGTCCCTTCTGTCCCTTCTTCTTCTCTTCCTTCCCCTCCTCGAGTGACTCAAGCGACCATCCCTTTGGTCGTGTCCTCTCCCCCTTCTTCTACTATTCCCCCCGCTTCTTCATCTATCTTCTCTTCCCTCGCGGATCTTTCCCCCTCCATTTCTTCCCTCATCTCTGAGCTCCCTTCCCTTCCTATGTCTTCCTCAGCTGCAGTATCCCTTCCTCCCGTGGGCACTTCTTCAGCTATTCTCTCCATGCCACCGCCACGTGTCTCCATGTTTTTCCCTTCTTCTACTGCGGCTGCCCCCTTCTCTCAAGCTTCCGGCCCTTCTCCCATAAGTCCACTGGATCTCCCAAAGCTTAAGTCGCAAAAAGGAAAGTTCCCATCGCTCCGATGGACTTTTCTGTAATCCCATCTAAGGGGGCAAAGAAGCAGAAGCCCGTCACACGCTTCTCTCAAAGTGCTTCGGGAGAGAGGGTAATGGAGATCACGTACCCCAATCCTCTCAAGGAGAAAAAGGATCTGTCTCCGACAGATTATACTATGACCCAAGTCACAATGGGGACGTCTTCTGAAAGCCTTCAGGGGGAGGCCCTTTCTGCAGTTGATGCCCTCTGCAAGAAGCTTCAGGAAACAAAAGAGGAGAAAAGGAAACTAAAAGAGCAAAATAAATATCTGCTCCAAGCCTTATAGAAAATGGGCAGTGCGCCTCCCACAACTGCCGCCGAGACTTCTGAGATTCTCGAGCTGGAGAAAATTAATGAATATGCAAAGATCAGCGAAAGCGTGGTATGGCCGTTTCCACTTGGAGGAGCCAGATCTCAAAGACAAGTGAAAAAGTAATCGCCAAGTTCTCTGACTTGTATTTGAACATCAACAAGGCGAATAAAGAGCTCCAAGCGTTAGCGGGACCCATATCGGAAGAGCTGGAACATGCTAGACTACAACACGAGACCTTTCAACAAATGTTCGACTGTTCAGTTGAAGATCTGGTCAAGTTCGCGTCTTCGGCCATCCCAGGGCCCTCAACAAAATCATGTCCACTCTGGATTACCGGGTGGATCAGCTGGAATTTGTCCTAGAAAAGATCGACAAGGTGAAGGAAGAAGCCCTGGACGCGATGCACCAAATGGAACGGATCGTTCTCAACATGACGCCAGGGTTGCTTACTCCTTCCTTCACTTTAAGAAAAGCTGATGAAACCATCCAGATCTTCAAGGAGATTGTTTCTCGAGGGATGGGGCCGTAGGTCACTTTTGTGACGCAGAGTTCTATCAACAACTCGCTGCCTGTCGGGACTTCATTGGGTTACTCATTGAAAGGAAAAGACTATTCCAAACCCCCGAGAAACTCATAGATGAGCGGGAGACTTTTTTTTGGATCGATGAGCGGCACAAGGATCCTTCCCAGGATCAACTAGGGCCCATGATCAACAAGTTTATGGAATACCGCTCTCAATTCCACATCTCGTCACCTGAGCAGCAGCAAAAGCAAGCTACTCCCTTTCGGCCGCAGGATGACGACGACGAGTAGCTTCTCCTCCTTCTTCTTCTCTCTCTCTCTCTCTTTGACTTTCTTGTTGGGAATATCTAAAGTATGTTGGCACAAATGATGACATCATCCATGTTGCACCATGGGATGATGTCATCCATCAAGTTGTCAAAAGTCAACATGACTTTTAGATATTTTGTAAATATCTTTGTAAATAAGTGGTTGGCTCCTTTTTGCCTTCTTTTCTCTCCTTCTTCTATAAATACCCCAATACTTGTTGTATTGGGCATGAGTGAATATCTTTCAGATGAAAAATAGAAGTGAGGAGAAAAGACTTTGAGCTTTTTGTAACAGAAAGAATTATTAATACAATATTTAGACTTTGTGCTGAATACATGTGTTATTTGCATCAGATCTTTCTTATGTCAGATCTATGTGTTTATTCTGTTAAATCTGCTTCTGTTTTATTGTCATTTATTCATCAGTATTGCTTTGCTCGTTTATGCAAGTAGGTTTGGCTCTGTTTACTACCAATCCCAAAACATAAACCTTCTGACCTTTCTGCTTTGGAATTCATTTCTTTTCTTCCTTCGGACCTGCTCTTTCTTCATCCCCTCTTCCTTTCCTTTCTTTTCGCATTCGGAAACACCCCTACTGGGATGAGATCCCAAACCCCCGAAGGCACGGAATTTGTGAGACTTGCATGCATTCCTCGCCGGTAGAATAGCAATAAACCAGCCACTTTGTTGACTCAAAGAGGGGCTATGCCCTGCACACTGTTGGCTCGTTTATCCATAGATCTGCCCAAGCGACAGATTTTCAGACCAACAGATAACAATGTTTTAAACCATGCATCATACTCTCTAACACTTTTAGTAGTGCCTTGCTTAATATCCTTGAGCACACTTATACTCTTCTGCTCAAAATTAGGGATATGAAACTCTTTAAGGAATGCATCCTTTAAAGCATATAGTTTATGCAAGTCCGATCGTGGTCAAACTTTTGGTAGCAGCTATGTGCACGCCCTTGTAACGTAGTAGAAAATTGGATTACCCTACTCTCAGAAGCCGTGATTCATTTTGTGCGCCAAAATATTTCACACATATACACATGTTCAACAACATATTCTATGCCCATATACTCACGGAAGACGAAGAGACATTTCCAGATAAATATTATGGGGTTGGTGCGACCTTTCCCACTTGATCCGAACTTCATGTATTTCCTTGCCTCTAGAACCTCTAGATCTACCTGAACCAGAGCTACCTATGCCTCCTAATCTTGAACTTGTAGCCTGGGTCGGACTTAAGATGTAATTCCATGTGTCCCAACAATAGAACTCGAACTATACCCTAACAGCCAGTAAGCGTTACTACTCCCAAAAGTTAATCCAAAAATTGATGCACTTGTATTATGTGCTGATGATACACCCGAAAAGGTACTCCCGTATAACAATGAATCTGTTTGTGTTGCCATCGATGTGCCTTTTATAAGACTCGCTCCTACTCTCCCACTACTTGAACTAGATTATTGACTACTTGTTGTACTAGATGCTGAAAAACCAAATACAAGGGCAAGGTTACTAGGTGGATTCAGATGCACACCCGTGGCCCAGGTAGTCTCTATTACTATGCTTCGCGTGAGGCTGAGGGGGGATCCCTATTATGCTTTCCTAGATGGGGGAGTTCCTGATGATCTAGCTCCATATATTTTAATGAGTGTTGTTGCACGATGCTAGCATGATGAAGACTTAACACATATAGTTTCATTACTAACACATCATTCTACGGAGTATACGGATCTATATCTAAGGGAGAAATAAATTAAGTATTAACCATGATGAGATAAAAAACATACTAGATTCAAATACACACAGAACTAACACTTGGATTCAGCCAATATCCTCCATTATATTAAAGATAACAATTATACAAAAGCTTCATTACAATAACAGTAGTATGCGTGTAATAACATAATCTCTCTATGTATGCACTTATCTATCTATGTGTGTATTCACCATCATACCTATTTTTCTACTATGCAGTTCACTACATATATATAAGGGTGGGGACTTTCCCTTCACTACTTATCTATTCCCAAAATAGGTCGCATGCTATTATTAGCCACGTGCCATTACAAAACTAGCCACACATGCAAGTGTGCTAACAATAGACTACTGGTAGTTAGCTAATGTAGCATAGATCTATTTCCGGTATGTGTCCATGAAAATTTCTTCATAGTTAATCCTCCAAAATAGCCAATGCGTGGCATGCATGTCTCTACCTCATTTGTGTGCTCTGCATGCCATCTCTAAAATAGACCTTCATGAGTGAAAATAGCTAAGTCCCGAAAGTTGAACTTCTGCCCCATGTGCGTGTTCTCCTATCCATTCACACCTCTCGAATATGACCTAATTTCTGGGTGGACTTCTTGCATGCTTTCATCAAGTGTTCTCTCGATCAACAAATATATTACCTTTCAAATTTCAGCATTTTTTGATGGATAGAGTCTACACAGTTCAACTTTTAGTATTCAAACCCTAGACTAGGGTCTCCCAAGACTATGTTAACTCGAGAGGCACAAAATGACTATTAATTTCTTGAATCTCTATTTCGAGAACCAAATTTTTTCAATATGATCATGAGAGAGGCACCAACCAACTCAGAAAGTTAGACAACAAGACACACAGTCAAGAGGATACCAAACTAGATCCAACATATTGAACTTAATACAAAATTTCATAGTTCTTTTTTTCTCCTCTCCTTCATTATCCAAATCCTCCTTATTTTTGAGGAACCATGACTCACACTCTCCTACTCCCTCGAATACCACCATACAACTGATTTTTTTCCTATTTACCTTATTATCTCTATCCTGATTGCCCTCCTATGACTCATAACTATCAACTACATTTATAACTATTTTACCATACTAAACTAGCCAAGGGTTTCCAATGGTGTTAAAAACATCTTATGACCCCTACTTCCCTAATTAATAGGTCCTATATCCAATAGGAGATTGGGAGGAGGTCAACTATTCCTTTTACTCAAAACTGTACTAGAACTCCTTAAGATCTAATTCTTGCACAAATAGTGATTGGAGTGTTTTGGAGATGACCACAATAAACTACAAGCTTCCCTAGATTCTCTATGACAATCTCAAGGTGCTTGCAAAAATTAGGACCTCAACTCTTTATAGTGTTCTTCCTATTCCACTTTTCCACTTTTAGGCTTACTAGCCCTATCCCACTGTTCTTCTTAGCTTATTTGAACTTTTTTAGGATTCAAGGCATAAAGAATGTTTTTTCAACCATCCATTAAGGCTTCTTGGGACCTGTGAAGTTACAAGTTTGAATTCAAAGTCTAGAGGTTAATTCCTTTGGAAACATGTCTCTCAAATTGGCCTTTCACTGTGATTACAGTCCTAGAGTTTTAGATGTCACAAATATATTGATTTCCAACCAATATAACTTCAAATTTCCTTTTGAATCAACTTGAGTATCCTCTCCCCATGCATTTTTCAAAGTTTTAGGGTTTATTTTGATTTCTAAAATATTTTAGAGCACTTCTTAGCCAAACCCTAGCTATGAAGACTGTGAATGCCCGAGAGTGCAAAATTGCTCACTAAAATCCACAAACTCATTTTGAACCTTTCAAACTCCTACTGTAGGCACTCATTGAGTTTTATCACGTGTTCAAAGTAACAATATGCTCTAAGAGTCTTCAACTAATAAGATTCAACCATATCTTCCTATATCTCTGACTGTGAAATCAGGGTTTGAACTCTTAAACCCTCATGTGTTTGGGGAGCTTAATGTAGTTTGGTCTCAACGTTTAAATTTATCCTCTGGAAGTCTATACCATCGTTCCAACCCTTAATAATATTCCCCAAATATATTTCAATGCATATTGACCCATTTTTCATAATTACATCAAGCTTCACAACTACACAATACAGTCTCATGCAACAAGATGTAAAGAATACTTAGCATCTATGTTATTCCAAATCATACCATCAACTTCCTTACACTATCCCATACATGGATTGAATATAGAGCTCATTCAAGGGATTTGACAAGATTACTATTGTTAAACAAGCTTCGTTAACAATCAAAGCTCATGCACATTGTCAAAGCAGAGTGTTAGATCCAACAAGAATATGATTTCTGAATGCATGTAAATACAATTTCTATAAGAGAATACCCTGCATAAATCACAAGGAAGAAGCCAATAGAAACTCAAAAAAATCACTCATCCAATCTTTTAAGGGAAAAGATTAATTCTTCTTTCTCTAAAACAGAGCCATTGTTTTTCCATTACAGTCTTCATACATAATTCTTAATACTTATTCCATATTTCCTCCTATCTCCATTACAAGAAGACTTCTCCCTCTCTACCAAGGATTACAACTAACTTTTTACATGACTTTTCACACACAAAGAGGATTTTTTCCATTATTTGACATTACTTAGTCTTCAACTCACTCCCAAGACATGTATTCACTCACCTAACCTACTAACATACCTTTACAAGCTCATTAAACACCTTTACAGTTTGGAAGAAATCAGGGTTTCTCACAGTCATGTACCAAGAAACATAGTTTAAGGTAAAATATTCTCAATACCCTTGTCCACAGGGTTCAAGCTTCTTCAGAAGGATCCCATTGCACAACATACACCTATTTCAACAATAATCAACATGTTATGGCATTATCAACATTTTAGACGTGTTGGTGATTCATTGAATCCATACAAGTTTAGCTCCGGAACTAGTGGAGATAGCTCGGAACCTCAACAGATAGTTCCAGAAGTTACCCCCTTTGGTTCTGAAACTCATTCAAATAGTTCAAGATGGTGTGTAGATTTCAAGATGGTTTTTCAAATGTACAACTGAATGACACAGTGGCTTAGTCTTCTCATATATAGATGAACAATGAAACACCCTATCCTTCAAGAAGTTTCTTGTGAGTGCCTCCACCCATACATCACAACTACAGTCTCTTATGCATTCTTGCATTCCTAATACAAACTCATAGAACTCCAAACTAACTTTGATCACAGATACATAGTTCCTTCATAAAGTCATTATGCATGCATCAGTTTGATGATAATATACTCTTAAGATTGCTTCAATATGTCAATACATCTTATCAGAGATAACACAATATGTGCATAGTTCAAGATACTTCAGAATATTAGTCATGGCTCTAACAAGGTTAATCAAACATCTACACAAGTTCTACAAGCCTCCCTCTCATTCACCATTACATCAATTTCAAGTTCTCAATGATTTCACACTTCACCTCTCTAAATACATCAAACAATGTCTCTACAACTCTGAGATGATGAATGTTAACCCTTAATACGAATTCAGACCTTGAATTCAATTTCTTGCTTCACAATAACAATCTCAGTCAAGGTTTGGAGTTCTAAACCCTCCTTCCTCAAAATAGCCATAGAGATTTATCTTCAACACTTAAGATACTTTGTAAAGGACTATATGGATGAATGGTTTCCCTAACAAATGATTAAATCAAACTAGAGTTCTATAATGAGCTTCTTTCTCACAATTTCCATGATTTACCAATCACTTTTGTCATGTACAGTTTCCAAAGGCACCAATCACTGTTGTCATGTACAATTACCAATCATTATACCTCAGTGTCTATGCTTAGAAATCATACATGAACCCACAACATTGTCCTATAGACCCAAGACAATGCATTAAATGCTTCAAGCATGTTATATATTATGTAGCATAAATAGGTCTAGGATTTGGTAAACATTTGATAACATGACAGGTAAATTATGTATTTTGGAGAAACCATGGAATGTTTTTTGAGAAAATTTAGGAGGAAGTTGGGGAATAATATTGATGCAGAGGCTTTAGGTCCTATAACAATGAAAAAATGCTATAATTATGGTTTCAAATATTTCATAAATAGCTTCATATGTTGTCTCTATACAATGTTATTTACAAAACCATTTTTTTATGAAAACAATGATATTTCCTCTTTATACTTCCTCTCAAAAGTTGTGAAATATTAAGAGTCCTATCTTAAAAGTTATCGAAGAGTCTGAATTTTCTACAAAAGAAACTATTTGTAGTGATGAACCAAGGCAAGTTTATACTCTTTTTCTTGCAAATTAATTGTTTCTTGCAAGTTTATAGTTTGTGTCTCCATTACCACTGGTAATAAAATACCTTATCTAGCACAAAATTATACCTACAATGAAAGTTTGAAACTTTAAGCCAAGTTATAATGAAAGTTGTGCCAAGAAAGGACCCTCTCGGCTTGTCTGTGAATTACAATAGGAAGCTAGCTAGGGCCTAAGCTTAGGGATATCAAATCAATACATTTCCTCCTGAAATTTGGTACAAACAATAATGAGGAGGTACACTAAGTGTTTCAAGGAGAATTTTCAAATTTTCATTGGTGCATTTAAGATATTTCTTTACCAGTCTTCTTTAGGACTTTGTACATAGGTTAGAGAAGGCTAATTGTGAGGAGAGCCTAACAAAGGAGGTATATGTTAGAATTTGAGGTCAAGTCTGAAATCTTGTAGGGAGTTTGTAAGACTTGTTGGGTGTCCAAAATGTCAATTATTTCTTGATCATTTCTTTCATGACATTCATTTTCTATACATAGTCTTATTGCTTTCTTTTCATGCACTCTATACTTGTCCCAAAATTTACTTGTCTCCCTTGCACTTCAAACTTTGTATCTTCTCTAATAAATATCTACTAAATAACCCTGATTTTGAACTATTATACCATTTTTTTGTTACTTGGCATCATCATAGTCATCTGCTATATCTGATCTTTTCCACACACTCACATTTCTCCTTATATGAATGATTGTTATGAGGCAGAGAAGAAAGGGAACACTGCACAATCATACCTTTTGAGAAAGAAAACTTGGTGATGAGCCCTAGATACCTTCACAATTGACAAAACCTGCTTGATTTGATCTTGCAAAAACCATAAGAGATTTGAAGCACTCCCTTAAACATGAATTTAACACAATACATCTAAGAGAAAGATTCAATTGGATTGCCAACTCCTTTAAGCAACTTTGGAGTATCAACAATGAGCACTACACCACTTTCACTCTTAACACATTATCAAGAATACTTTGAAGACCTTGTCTAGATCATTCAAAGAAAAAGATTCATTGTTATTACATCATACGTCTAGATGACTAAAAGATAAATTCTCCAACAAACTTCCATCTAGAAGGAAAACCCCAAATCATTCAATGAAATACATTACATATCAAAGCAACCCATTCTCATAACATAAGATGTACCTTTATACCTATAGTCACATCAATTATACATCTATGTATTGAAAGAGAAGAGTTTAGATATTTAATGTAAAACTCAGGTCTATTCCACAAGATAAGATTAAAAATCTCAAAGACTTAGAGTGCAACACATATAGATTACTTCTTCATATACAAACAACTGAGTTTTCTTCATTTCAATATTACAAAAATGTACCACTTCTGGTTACAATATTACAATATTACAAGGCTACACTATTACAAAAATGTACCACTTGTGGGCTACAATGTTACAATATTACAAGGATACACTATTACAAAAAAGTACCACTTGTGGGCTACAATGTTACAATATTACAAGGCTACAATATTACAAAAGCACCACTTCTAGCTTACAATATTACAAGAAAATGTACCACACGGTCCAAGATTACAAACATTCATTCAAAAACCTAGATTCTTCCTCAGATACTTCTTGAAAACCTTCACACAGTATGACACTATCCAGATAGAATGAGAGCATTCAGTTACATTTTGGCCATTTATAATATATTCATCCAACTCTAACTGAATGTGCCACCTTAGACCACTTGCTTTGAGACTTCTGCACACCCCTCCATCGTATAAGTTGCAAACAAAAAAACATATACCACCATTATCAGATACAAGATCACAAAATATACACATAATACAATAAAAGCCAAATGTGTAAAACTCAGAACACACATAATACAACATTTAACATCATTTCTCTTAAACATGATGAGGCACCATGAAAAAATATTTGTCGTAATAATACTAAAACAAGATTGTGTAATCCACATAATAGTAAAAAACCCTACACTTAACATTATTTTCCACATAGACATAAATACCTTCAAGGTGCATTCGATATTCCAAACGAGAGCGATGATGTGGAACATGCATTTCGGTCAAGGGGGTTGTCCCTGCAAATCATGAAATAGAAATTAAAGTGTCTTGAATTCCAATGAATACGTCTTGTAATCACATTACATTCATACTCACCCAAACTCACTATTATAGCCTCACAACTTTCTCTGATTGTTATACCGGATCATTTATGTGTTTGATTGAGATGTCTCCTTCCACGAGTTGTGTCAGGAAATGTATAATCCTCGTACTCTTGAGCATCAATGTTTAAATTTGGAACTACGGTCTCCTTTTGCTTCCTCTTTCGAGGTTTCCTACTTGCACTTGAACCATGGCCACAAATGGGTGGTAGAAGTCTCATTTTCACTACAATCAGGAATGAAAACAAATGGCAACAAACCAGAGTCATCTAAAAGCTTCTTAAATTGTTGCACATAGTCTCCAAAAGAAAACATTTGTTCATCACTATTTGGCACCACGTCCAACAATGATTTCAAAAACTCTTTAGACTCACTGAGCACTTGCAATGCATTTCCATGGTTTCTGACATGTTGTTCAGGACTAAGGTATTTTGTTTCCTATTGAATTCCTTCATCGCTATCAATTGTCACCAAAAATAAAATTCATTTAGTAATTGTGAAATTTTTGATATATCAACCATTATTCATTTATAATAAATTACGTATTGTCAATCACAATGCGGGCTACTTCGATGGATCATCTTCAGGCGCAGTGCATTCAACTGCTTCCGCAACATGGTCAACATGGTCATCTACAATGACAACAATAATTTTAGAGGATGTACAATGAAATGTTATGAGGATAACATTGGTACAAAATAGTTGAAATAATGAAACGAAAACATACACCCTCACCATTGAAATTTGGATCCCTAGTAGATGCACTACCCTCGTGTGTCCTCTCAAGTTACGACACCTTCACAACATGTTTGTAGGTGTTGCCTTTAGTAGCCCAAGGACAGTCACAAACATAAAAATTTAGGGCAAATCTCTGAATGAAATACCATTGGTCCTTGGATGTTTGACTTCTAACCATGTAAGACCCTTGAATAGTATCGTTTACACAACAGTCATTGTCTGGTATTGCTCTAGCCCTTTCAGTGGCAGTCAAAAGTTATTTCTCCTTCTTGTAATTTTTCAAGAAACCCGATACTTGCAACTTCCTCTTGTGTTTGTAATGGGGTTCAACTCGAAACACCAATGTGTACAACAACCAATCCATTCTCCTTGTGCATCTCTTTCTTCGATTGCACAAGTATCGGTCTTCAAGAAATAATGGTAAGATTCTATGGATGCATTTGTATCCTGATTGACATGGGTGAAGTTGCGGAAATTATTTGACCACATAGCTGCACACGGAAGCAAAAAAACCATTAGAGATGACTTAATAATTATTGAATCTACGTGTAGCTATGTAGTTACCACTTACCAATATGTTTGTCTTGCAACCACGTCTTTCTAAAATACTCCATAAAGGTGGTCTCCTCTTTAAAATTATCAATGAGGAAAAATTCACATGTTCATTGTTGATGATGGCACACATGATGTCACCTAGTCTCTGAAACATTACCGACCCCACCTCCTTCTTTGTATATCTATAAAAAAAATATTGTGTGACAATAAGTAATGCAAAACAACAAAATGCAACCCAAGCCTATAAATGTTGTATTACAAAAATGAAGAAAAACAAACCTGTAAATATTCTTTAGCTAGGCCCTGTGAACATGCCATATGCATAGCAAGACATGAAAACTAAATACAACCCTGATACACAAAATAACATCATTAGTGATGTAAATTATGTTCAAAATTTATAGATAAACCTATTAGTAAATTTATACTTTATAGCTTGTATTTCGAAAGCTGCATCATCCGTAATGAATGCATTGACATGTCAATCCATCCTTTTCCTTTTCCCCTCATGTAGACTTTAACAGCCATGCATATATGTCATCCACTTTATTACGGGAAAAACTGCCCATGCAACAAGAACCCCAACCTCTTGCTCATCAAAAACTAGAAGCGTGTACAATTGGTATTGATGCAAATGTGTACACAAAATTATTGTTAGTATGTGATTGACTTAAACAACTCTATCCAAACATCAATTATGCATGGAAATTAGACAACAATGTCCTTACCCCATATTTATTAGTTGAGAACATAGAATCCATTGCAATGAGAATGATGAACCATCATTTCAAGCATCCACATTGTTTGAAGGCCCATAATGAAAGGCACGTCAGTCCCAACCGACCTTTGATAATAAAAAAATGTATCCCTTTCAATGACATGCCACAAATTTATACTAGTGTTGTTGTGTTGGTGCTTTTGGGATCTAATGCTCTTCACCCTCCTCCATGCATTCAACACGTCTTTCCTAGTTAAGTACTCATCCCTTTTGTTGACAAGATTCACCCACTCAGGATTTGTGTAGTGCCTTTCGATAATGGTGTCAACAGGTATACCGGAAAGCAAAAGAGATTCAATGTATTGCTTACATTCATCTGATAAATTCAAAGCAAAAACAATTCATGGATCCAAGCTTGTGTCCATTGCACCATGGAAAAACTCATTGTTCTTATCAACGTGATACATAACATTATATGTGATATGTGCCATGTCTGGTGTACCAAACATAACCTTCACATTGAAATGACATTGACATCCACATTTTTTCTGAAACCTCCTAATTCTTTCACTGGTAGGTGGTTTGTTCCTATTGTCACCAGGTCCATAAGCACATTGGTAGCTGAAACAAAAGGAAATACATAATGACATCAGGTACGAAATGTGAAAAACATGGTAATAACATATGTAAACACTATTCCTAAGGACGACCAAACATAAAGTTAATATAAACAAACTTGTGATACATAATGGTAAAATGTGGTGGTGTGTCTCCCTCTGGAACAGGGTTAACCCTATTTTGCTTGCATATGAATTTCATCTCGAATCTATCGAGACAACTTTCCCCTTTAATAAAGGCATCAAGTTGTGCCAGAGGGATTTCTGCACAAAGATCGCCTGACCATTGTCTTCCCCAATTGGTGTCCATTCAAGATCATCTTGAGAAAAATGTGGTTTCCCATTTCCCACGTCCTGAACATCTAGGGAAAGTAATTTTTGTACTTTTTCATTTGTGGCATCCTACACAAAATAATGTAAACAAATTTGTATAATCAGTAAGCATGGTGAGAAAAATCCTAAACATGGGGAACTCAGTTAAAGAACTACTTGTGCATGAATGAACAAGGATCTAGAAGGTCAAGATTGGGTAAAAATTGACAAGTTTAATAACTAACAAGTATAATGACTTGATAGAGTCCTGAACATGTTGTACATAAGGGATTTAAGGTGTAACAGAGGTTGAAGGTAGTGAAAATGAACAAAGTCTTGTTTATCCCTTGTAATCCTAAGAAGTTGATGCAGGAGCATCAAGAGAATAAGATGTCATAGGAACATAGGGTCTATTTTAGTATATTTGTTATGATAAGACTAAGTAACTTTGCTTAAACAAGTCAATGTAAAAATAAAAGTAACTATGATGAGGTTTTAGGTGTGCTAGAGGTGGAAATTAGGTGTCATAAGCCTAATTAAGGCTTTTCTTTAGGTGTATCTATTGGCCTAGGTAAAACTATTACCCCAAGTATTCATTATCATAATCATTGTTGTTAAGAAGGCCTAATTGGCCTAGGGCAGGGTATTGAAAGTCCAGAACCGTACAAAGTAACCCCGGTGAATGTGATATATGTTTTGTAACCTAATTGAGGGTATCAAAATCATGTATTTGTTGGTTTGGTTGTTTGGAAAAAATATGAGATCCAACACAATTTATGTGGTTAGAGGCTACAAGCTAACTAGGCCCTTGGAAAGAGATTGCATGTGAAATGCAAGTGCATGATTGTACCAATAGTTTTAACACTTTGTAGTAGGGTAGATAAAGTGTTCTAAGCATGGAGAATGAGGAATCTAGCTAGGTGGAGTATATTTAGTATGTGGAGCCTGAATAGACCTCATTAAACTATAACCTTTGTACATGACATTTCAAGTTGGACCTAATTGATGGGTAACATGTATAGTATGGAATTGAGTATACAGAGTTATATGCAGAATAATGGAAAATAATTATGAACTAGGGAACCATGATAACAAATAGAAAGCAAGGTATGGAATGGCACCAAGAAACCTAGGTATGTTTGAAGACAATATCGGAGATGAATTGATGCATGTCCAAGAGAAGGAATTATGAACAATAGTCAAGAGTGTAATGAGATCCTCAAAAGAAAGAGCAAGGGATGAGATGATAGTATGCTATCCCAAGGCTCAGATGATGTATGGTAATGTATGGTTTGAGGTAAGAATGGAATGTAGACACCTAAATTCCACTTTTGCAATTTTATTGCCAAAATACACACAAATCACTCCTATTCTTCCCAATTCCATTATAATAAGTGATCTTTGCTAATTAACTAATGTTTCTTACCACTTTAGCCAATTAACAATGCTTTTTTGATTGTGTAACCCTTTCGCATTCGTGATGCCACTTTATGGGGAATCATAAGTCAAAATCCTCCTCAAAACAGATAATTAGCATTTATTAGCTAATCGGCCTATTTTCCCTTGTTTTCGCCAATATACCCTAGTATTGGCTCAAACCCTCTTCCAACCACTCAAAATCACCCCATTCACCTCTACAATGCCTTAGTAAGCTTTAAAATCTTATCCTAGCCTCCTAGTTGACCCTAAGTGGTTGATTAAGGCTTCACACCTTTTAATCACTTGGTAATTCACTAATTGTGATTAGCAAGGCCTAATAATGATTAGTAATTCTAATCTAATTTGGGGCTTTTAGTCCCACATGCACCAAAATACAAGTTTCTCTCAAAAGGAAAACTACAAAAAGGGTGCACCTCATTCCTTTATATTTTACACCATGCTTTGATTTGCATCTCATATAATAAATATGATATATAACCAAGTTCAATCATTACTTAAAGCCTTTAATGGGGTTAATAGATGGATATCCAAAATTACCAAGTAATCATTGGGAGAGTCCATTTCACCTTTTTTGGAGTAGCAACTATAACCATTTGATTTCCCTCTTAGGTCTATTTAGGCCCATATTAGGTAATTCAAGCATATTAGTAGGCATGTTTAGTTAGATTTTGTATTGTTTTCATACTAGTTAAGTATTATTTTAAGCTTCTATCTTAATGTTATATTCCTAGACTTAGAACCTTGGCTAGATGGATGGTAATGGTGTTAGCTCTCCTTGTTTAGTCATGCAATTTGCTTTGTAAAGTTTAGGGTGTCATCATTTGGCACACCATGTTTATCCCTACTCTTATTCTTTCTCAATACCTAAGGGTTTTGAACCTATTTTGACCAGCTTTTCTTTTATCCATTTCGATCATATTTTCGATCATCGCTTGACTTCTTCTATCACCCCATTGACACTCGAGGGGGCATCCTTCATCCTACTAATTTTTCTTCAAAAATTTACTTGTTTATGTTTGTCTACTATATTTGAAGTGAATTCACTAACTTCACCTCAAACAAGGGAAAATGTAGACACCTAAATTCTGCTTTTGCAATTTTATTGCCAAAACACACACAAATCACTCTTATTCTTACCAATTCCATTATAATTAGTGATCTTTGCTAATTAACTAACGTTTCTTACCACTTTAGCCAATTAACAACGCTTTGTTGATTATGTAACCCCTTTCACATTCAGGATGCCACTTTACGGCGAATCGTAAGTCAAAATCCTCTTCATAACATACAATTAGTGTTTATGAGCTAATTAGGCCTTTTTGCTCTTGTTTTGGTCGATATACCCTAGTATTGGCTCAAACCCCTCTTCCAACCACTCAAAATCACTCCATTCGCCTCTACAACATCTTAAAGAAGCTTCAAAATCTTATCCTAGCCTCCTAGTTAACCCTAAGCGAGTTGATTAAGGCTTCACACCTCTTAATCACTTGGTAATTCACTAATTGTGATTAGCAAGGCCTAATCATGATTAGTAACTCTAATCTAATTTGGAGCTTTTAGTCCCACATGCACGAAAATACAAGTTTCTTTCAAAAGGAAAACTACAAAAAGGGTGCACCTCATTCCTTTATATTTTACACCATGCTTTGATTTGCATCTCATATAATAAATATGATATATAACCAAGTTCAATCATTACTTAAAGCCTTCAATGGGGTTAGTAGATGGATATCCAAAATTACCAAGTAGTAATTGGGAGAGGTCAATTCACCTTGTTTGGAGTAGAACCATAACCATTTGATTTCCTCTTAGGTCTATTTTGGCCCATGTTAAGTAATTTAAGCATATTAGTAGGCATGTTTAGTTAGATTTTGTATTTTTTTATACTAGTTAAGCATTATTTTAAGCTTTTATCTTAATGTTACATTCCTAGACTTAGAACCTTGGCTAATGGATGGAAATGGTGTTATCTCTCCTTGTTTAGTCATGTAAATTGCTTTGTAAATTTTAGGGTGTCATCATTTGGCATGCCACGTTTATCCCTACTCTTATTCCTTCTCAATACCTAAGGGTTTTGTGCTGCTCGACCTATTTTCTTTTATCCATTTCGATCATATTATTGATCGCCGATCAACTTATTCTATCACCCCATCAACACTGATGGGGCATCCTTCATCCTACTTATTTTTCTTCAAAAATTTACTTGTTTATGCTTGTCTACTATATTTGAAGTGAATTCACTAACTTCACCTCAAACAAGGGCAAATGTAGACACCTAAATTCCACTTTTGCAATTTTATTGCCAAAACGCACACAAATCACTCTTATTCTTTCCAATTTCATTATAATTAGTGATCTTTGCTAATTAACTAATGTTTCTTACCACTTTATCCAATTAATAACACTTTGTTGATTGCGTAACCCCTTTCGCATTCAAGATGCCACTTTATGGCGAATCGTAAGTCAAAATCCTCTTCAAAACAGACAATTAGCATTTATTAGCTAATTAAGCCAATTTTTCCCTTGTATTAGTCAATATACCCTAGTATTGGCTCAAACCCCTCTTCTAGCCACTCAAAATCACCCCATTTGCCTCTATAATGTCTCAACAAGCTTCAAAATCTTATCCTAGCCTCCTAGTTGACCCTAAGCGGTTGATTGAGGCTTCACACCTCTTAATCACTTGGTAATTCACTAATTATGATTAGCAATGCCTAATCATGATTAGTAATTCTAATCTGATTTGGGGCTTTTAGTCCCACATGCACCAAAATACAAGTTTCTCCCAAAAGGAAAACTATAAAAAGGGTGCACCTCATTCCTTTATATTTTACACCATTCTTTGATTTGCATCTCATATAATAAATATGATATATAGCCAAGTTAAATCCTTTCTTAAAGCCTTCAATGGGATAATAGATGGATATCCAAAATTACCAAGTAGTCATTGGGAGAGGTCATTTCACCTTGTTTGGGGTAGAAACCATAACAATTTGATTTCCCTCTTAGGTCTATTTAGGCCCATGTTAGGTAATTCAAGCATATTAGTAGGCATGCTTAGTTAGATTTTGTATTGTTTTCATACTAGTTAAGCATTATTTTAAGCTTCTATCTTAATGTTACATTCCTAGACTTAGAACCTTGGTCGATGGATGGAAATGGTGTTATCTCTCCTTGTTTAGTCATGCAATTTGCTTTGTAAAGTTAGGGTGTCATCATTTGGCATGCCACGTTTATACCTACTCTTATTCTTTCTCAATACCTAAGGGTTTTGCACCCGTTTTGACCTATTTTATTTTATCCATTTTGATCATATTTTTGATCATCGATCGACTTCTTCTATCACCCCATCGACATTCAAGGGTGAATCCTTCATCCTACTACTTTTTCTTCAAAAATTACTTTTTATGCTTATCTACAATATTTGAAGTGAATTCATTAACTTCACCTCAAAATAGGGGCAAATGCAGACACCTAATTTCTGATTTTACAATTTTATTGCCAAAACACACACAAATCACTCTTATTCTTCCCAATTCCATTATAATTAGTGATCTTTGCTAATTAACTAATGTTTCTTACCACTTTAGCCAATTAACAATGCTTTGTTGATTGCGTAACCCCTTTCGCATTCGGATGCCACTTTATTGTGAATTGTAAGTCAAAATCCTCTTTAAAATAGACAATTAGCGTTTATTAGCTAATTAGGCCTATTTTGCCCTTGTTTTGGTCAATATACCCTAGTATTGACTCAAACCCCTCTTCCAACCACTCAAAATCACCCCATTCACCTCTACAACATCTCAACAAGCTTCAAAATCTTATCCTAGCCTCCTAGTTGACCCTAAGTGGTTGATTAAGGCTTCACACCTCTTAATCACTTGGTAATTCACTAATTGTGATTAGCAAGGCCTAATCATGATTAGTAATTCTAATCTAATTTTGGGCTTTTAGTCCCACACGCATCAAAATACAAGTTTCTCCCAAAAGGAAAACTATAAAAGGGTTCACCTCATTCCTTTATGTTTTACACCATGCTTTGATTTGCATCTCATATAATAAATATGATATATAGTCAAGTACAATCCTTGCTTAAAGCCTTCAATGGGGTTAGTAGATGGATATCCAAAATTACCGGTAGTCATTGGGAGAGTCCATTTCACCTTGTTTGGAGTAGAAACCATAACCATTTGATTTCCATCTTAGGTCTATTTAGGCCCATGTTAGGTAATTCAAGCATATTAGTAGGCATGTTTAGTTAGATTACGTATTGTTTTCATACTAGTTAAGCATTATTTTAAGCTTCTATCCTAATGTTACATTCCTAGACTTAGAACCTTGGTTGATGGATGGAAATGGTGTTAGTTCTCTTTGTTTAGTCATGCAATTTGCTTTGTAAATTTAGGGTGTCATCAAAAGATGGTTTGAGGTAAGTATGGTTGACACAAATAAGAAGTGTTAAACCTATATAACAATTCCACCAGAAGTTATCCTGAGAAGTAACATGTTAGAAAAATACTAAGAAAGGATATTTGAGGTGAAATGACCTTATAGAATCTTGAAGAATACATGTATGTAAGGGGATGAAGTGAAGAGTAATTAGGTGTCTTAGGTCCATATCAGGGTCTAAAAAGACATAGTGGGAGTTTAAAAGTCAAGGACATGCCTTTTGGTTGAGGAACTTAGCATAAGCCTAAGGATAGTCAAATGACCAATAGGTCTAGAGTCTAGAATTTGGTTGGAAACTAATAGAAGGATTATAAATTGTGAAAATGTAACTGAATTATGCATTCCCAATCGATTGGAAATCAAGGAAGGTTTCAGGAAAGGAGAAAAAAATGTTTGTGTAAGCTTTGGTACTTGGTAATGGTGTATACATCTCTGAGATTTGTTGAATGTTCATACAAATCTGATGCATGCTTGTTGGTAAGGCTATAAATTATCTCGTGGGAGAAATTATTTACAAGTCTTTTGAATTGTTATTGTATGTGTGTTGAAGGCTCTTGGATGAACTAAGTATATTGATTAAACTGTGAAACTCTGAGTCAACTGTGAGTATGATGGTATTGGAATTTGTGAAAATACTGTTGACACATTGTGGTGAGTGGAAAGTTATCCATGCATGATAGGAAGGTGCAAACTCAGGCCTAAAACAAACCTCTGTAATGTATTCTCGCTTATGCAAAGTGTGATATGTTGCCCCAAAAATAAAAATGGAAAGGCCAGCCACTTTTGATCCTCAAGATCATCCTAAGACACAAGAGGAGAGCATACACGGTTTAACCTTCGGGATAAACAAACAATGATACAAAACACACAAGAAAGATGATGCAATGTAATAAAATTAAACGATAAATTTTTTGTGATTGGGTCTTCAAGAGGAGGCCTTGCAAAACAAAGCTTAGTAATTTGATTTATAAAACCAAATGTCTTGGACCAATCATCCTACAAAACAAAGGGTTAGTAGTTTGGAGCAAGAATAATATAACTCAATGTGTAGCTAAAATGACAATATTTAGCAAAAATTAAAACCATGAATAAAGTCTCATATATAAACTACTAAATTGATGCTTTTATTGCATAGGATACTAGGAGTGAAAAATGTGGAATAACAACATCATATGATACAAGTATTCAAAATATGTGGTATACAAAGGGTTTCACATTTGCGCGTATGTGACAAACAACGTAATAAGAAACAACCATGGCTATACACGATTTTCTCAGGTTTGTGGTATACACACATTTGTGTATACCACACTATGTGTGTAAACCCCAAACCTAAAAACATTTGTCAAGAAACATTTGTGTATACTACAATCCTAAAGCAATCCTAAAAGATAATGTGTGTATACCACACTATGTTTGTATACCACAAAGCTAATGTTTGTGTGTGGTTTACACATTTTTCATGCATTATGTTTTTAGGTTTGTGGTATGCACACATAGTGTGGTATACACAAATGTGTGTATAGTGTGTTAGCCTTTTAAGGGTCAGTGTTTCTCTACAAATACATATCTCATGGGAGGTAGCCTTTTATGACATCACAATTGTGTCATTTTTCTTCCCAAAATGAAAAAATTGAAATGGGAAACGACACAAAATCGACATAAATTGAGATATTTTTGCACTATGTATAGTAATAATTAATCCTGCGACACATTTGTCGTTGGGCGTTCCACTTCAATTCCATCTCCTACACCTTCTATTAAGGTTCCATCAACTAAGTTTGGGAGAATCCATGATCCACCAACTTCATCACCTCCCATTTCACCCATATCTCTCAATCTCATCTTCTCCATTTGACCACCTTCCATGGCCACAATTATAAATGCTAGTGATCTAGAACAGGAGAAATTACTTTCAAGATCTATTTAGTGCAACAAGGGAAACATTTAAGAGAAAAAATTATAGTATTTAAGGTCCAAACCATTGGTGTCAATATTCCACCAATTACTTCTTTGGATTGGTCTCCTTTCACATCTAATGCTTCACCTTCAGAACCCCAAAGTTAGATAGTGCATATGTTGGTGCTTCTAAAATTGTTCCTCCATCTTCCACAATTGTTCCTCCATATATCACCATTTCTTCTTCTTCTCCCATTTTTTCCACCTTTGTGGCCACCATTGTGTCATCTTTGACACCCCCTTTCTTCTACCATTGTTTCCTCCATTGGAACAATGACTTCAATGGGAACATCACAATCACTGGCTATCATAACATCTACATAGAACACTTCCACTATGACCAGATAAGGATGGATCATCATGCAATTGGAAAATGTGTAGTAATCAATGTATGCTCCTCTTGAGGTCAATTTTAGACTTAACAAAGCATATAGGAGCCTAAGGAAGGTAACTATGAAAAAATTACAACATGGTAGACACACTACCCTCTTACAAAATGACGAAAACATCATCTCCTTATATAGTAAAAAAGAAAGAGGGACAAAACTAATCCACACTTGGAAGGTATTGGGGTAGTGGTTGATCCCATTTCTGTAATCAAGTCATTTAATAAGATGACAGAGGATGTGGTTGAAAAAATCAAGGAAGAGCTTGATCAAGCACAAGCTAAACTCAATACGACTCCTAAGTTTCTATGGAACTTCAACAACTGCTAAAATATATCTTCCACGCATACATATCACTCATCTACAATTTAAAAATCAGAATCCCAAAACTAGACAAGAAATTATATATACTTCGCAGAAGATTGCTCTACAAAACATAAAAATTAAGAAAAAATACCACACATAGTGTGTATATCACAATCCAAAATACCACAATGTATATTGCTTGTGTATTTTTTATCTCTCTTCTGTGGTATACACACCATGTATATATCACAATCCAAAATACCACAGTGTGTATATTGCTTGTGTATTTTTTTATCTCTCTTCTATGGTATACACATGGTGTATATCACAATCCAAAATACCACAAAGTGTGTATATTGCTTGTGTATTTTTATCTCTCTTATGTGGTATACACACAGTGTGTATATTGCTTATTAAGTGTTTAAGCATAAAAAAACTTCACAAATCTATACGAATGATTAATAATACAAAATGCCTATCTGTGAACTAATTTAAAATGTCTATTAAGTACGTGTTTATGCATAACACCTGAATGTTCTTGAAATAACTCAAACTTCTCCAAAATTCGCACAACAATTCTATGCAGTGGAAGGTCACGTATCAACCGAAACGAAGTTGCAATTGGGTTCATTAGTTTGGCACCAAGAACATCTTTGTTTTATTCCTTGTTTGATCATTTTTGGCGAAGGTAAATACTGCATTAAATGTTTCCAACTTATTACGTACTACCTCATCCCATCAATTTGCTCATATTTGACCTTCGCATCGGCCTCATGAATCACGTCACGTGATCAAGCTTTCTAGGATTCCTGACTAGGTTGACATCATGGATGCCATGAAGGAGGATGAGGGTCCCGAAGATAGCTACTGCTCATGGATGCCATTGGTATGACATGATATGGTCATTAGTATGGGGGACCAATGGTTTTGTCGCCAAGATAGTTGGCTCCAAGCTTGTGGACACCAATAATGATGATTAAGATGTTGATATCATCATCTTGAATGTTAATGACTTTATGTGTATGAATTCCTATAATCGGTGGAAGGTAGAGATATGATTGCATCCATTATTTCTTATTGATTTGGAAGCATAGGTCCCTACCCCTAAGGTATATGCAGTACTGAGGATGGATGTACCCTTTATTATTGAACCTCATGAGGCTGATATAAGTAAGTATATTAAATAGATAATCTATAGTCAGTATCGCATTGACACTTTTAATTTTGGTAATGGATATTTGTATATATACTTACTAATTTGTTTATTTATAGAAATAAAAAAATTAGAATTCGATGATTGAAGAGCCCTTGCAAAGGTTAGATGGGTTGAGAGATCCATATGGAAGGTGACGTAATTTTCCCCTTGTTTGATGCATTTTCACATATACCATTGACATACAACTATGAGGTAATACAAAGCGATGATGTGAAGAAGCTTACATTATTATTATTCATGTTGGCTAGATTTTCTGCATAGCATCAAACCTAGGCAGTCATAAGATAAATCTCCCTCATTTAACCGGTGAGGCTCCCATGTCAGATTTGTCAATAAAAATGTGTTATTATCTATCAGGGGTTTTACTTTAACCACTTAGTTCATGAACCATAACTAAGAAGTTCTGCAGCAAGTAAGCAACTGTTTAAGAAAGGAAAGTTATAGAAGAAGGAAGTAAAGGAAATACAGAGAAGAAATGGGGAAGATGTGCATCCCAATTAGTAGATAGCAGAGCTAATTGCATGCACATAGAAGAAACTTAATAGATATGAACACACAAAATTATAAAGCAAAGGCAGCTCTAGATCCAGATCTAAAATAACACAAAGTCTATTAAGAGATCTAAGATTAAAAGCAAGAAACAAAGTACACCGTGACACAAAGTTCTCTGGAAACCTGCTCCTTTGTATTCCTTTGCTCCAAGTTGCTCTCAGGGGTTCAACACAAAGTCTAGAACACAAGATTGCTTCTCACAAATTCTGATTGATCATTAACCCGAAGGTTCTTCCTCTACTTATAGAATGTAGAGGGGCAATTACAAGTTGGAAGCTTTAGTTGAACTGGCACATGTGGAAGTCGAAAAGAAACAACTGGCAATCTTCCTCCTGAATTCCTCTTTGCGTGACATGTATGATTTGCAACTGAAAATAGAAGCTTCTATTTTGCACGTCCGCCACCTATCTCCAAGTAGTTGACTTCTTCAAGTAATGGCTTTTAAACCAATCACTTAAGTTGTATAATTGAATTATCGCTCAATTACTTTGTCGAAGGAAAGAAGAAGGAAGAGGAAAGCTGACTTTGTCGGAGGAAAGAAGGAAGAGGAAAGCTGACTTTGTCCTTTTCATGTCTACATGCAATCGATTCAAAGCTGGATCTAGAAGCAAATTTGGATCTGAAACAAGCTTTGAATTGCAAAGCGGATTGGAATTGGAAGCAAGCTGGAATTTTGCCTTCGCATTGTCTTCTCTTTTATCCTTGAAGCTTTTGCAGTTCTTCTTCTGTACATGCATCAATGCAAGGTTGGCCGTGAATAACTCATCATCTTTATTTTTAATTGCATATGAGCAATTAAAAATTCTGGAAAGCACTTAGGGTGAATGCAAATTCAATGAAAGCTTAACCTTTGGAAGATGAGAGCATATGCACAAGATCTTGGAAGGAATTTTCCACGCACTGTCTCCTTCATGGGCTGCATTCGAAACAAGAGGATGAAGCCTTTGTGCCGGAAGTTTTTGCAACTATGAGATCTGGATCTGGATCTGCATATGGATTTGCATCTGGATATGGATCTGCACCTGCATAACAAACTTTGGCAACTGGGCTGTGGATGGAAATGTTGCAGCTCGAATAATTCCACTACTTTTAATCTGCACGCATGAGTGAAGTTTCTCTTGCACGCATGAGTGAAGTCTTTCCTGCTCTGGATCTGTCTATCAATTCAGCAAGAGGTTCCAGCCTAGATCCGTGTCTCCAGTATCTGTAAATTTAGAAGTGATGCATGACTCCGTTGCGCTTTCTTTTTCATCTTTCTTCGCCATAGCTTTGTCTATCTTTGTCCTGAATAATTCTTTTTCTTCTTATTTAATCTGAATTCTTCAAACTCAAAGTGCATCTGACAATTCTTCAGATTCGGAGGATATATGCAATGTATTGGACATTGATAAAAGCTCATTTTCCTTTGTAAAGCACCTGTAATGAATTCCTGCAATTTATCCAGACAAAAATGGCCACCGGAGCATGAATAGTGAATTTTAATTGTAAAAATCTGCACTTTTCAAGCCTGCTGCCCCAAAAAAATGGTGTTTAATTTGCACATAAAGAGAGCATGAATCCTTTCAACAACACCTGAGCTCCTGTAACACCTGTGCAAACAATTATGCAGACAAAGATCAACCTCCTTCAAAGCATGCGCCAAATTTGGAAGCTTTTAGCCTTGTTTCCACCTTGCCTGAGCAAAATCCTTCCTTTAATGGGGGCGCACTTTTCCACTTGGCTGCAATTCTTGACCTGTGAATTAAATAATTCACCCATATGGCTGCCCATGCTTATATAACCTTCACAATTCTATAATTAATAATTGCCCTAACAATTAAAGGCAATTAATTAATTAAAAATCATGCTCTTCTCTTTTAAAAATAGCATGTTTAAGGACAACCATCCAATAAATTAAATTAATTCAATTTAATCATCCACACTTCACTTCACTTAAGCTTCACAGTGTGCTTTGACCATAGCCACTGAAAATAGGAATTAATATAATCATTTAATACTTTAAAAAGTATTAATTCCTTCTCAAAAGGGGCTGCATTAAATAAATTAAATTTATTTAATTTTGGAATTCTATTTCCAATTGATTTATTCCCCTTTGCTTTTGTTGACTTTTCCACAAGCCTAGGTGCCAAAATTGGGTGAATAAATATTAACAAATATTTATTTAATGCATTATTATTCACCCAAGGTGGGTCGCACTTTTTTGCATAATAGAATTCTGACAATGGGATTTTTTACCCTGCAAGGCAGGCAATAAAATCCCGTGATTTCACTTAAGTCACTTTTCTTTTATTTCACCATGGGAATTTTTACCTGCAGCGTGCAATAAATTTCCGCTTTGCACTGTAGCCTCTAACTTTCCCACTATAGCTTAAGTGAATTTTATATCACGGAAAAGTACCCTGCAAGGCAAGCAATAAAATCCCACCTGCCTGCTGCTTCTATTTTTCCCACTGCAGCTTAAGTGAATTTTATAACATGGGAAAAAGTACCCTGCTAGGCAGGTATAAAATTCCCATCATGCCTGCGGCTTCTATTTTTCCCATTGCAGCTTAAATCCTTTGTTTTCCAAAAATGCGCCCATCCCCGTAAGGGCTTTTCTGTGCATGACTTCACTTTTTCCCAGTGATCCAAACCTCCGATGGCGACTTCCTCCAGGCATAATGTGCATATATGTTTTCCAGCTGCTCCAGGCCAAAAATCGGGCTTACCTTACAAAGGAATTGCTCCGAGAAATTTCACGAAAAGCGAAACGGACACCACAAAAACACGAAAAATTGCCAAAAGTTACAAATAAAGCCCAAAACTTAAAATAAGTTAAAACCCTTCCGCACATAGGAATAATAACATATTCACTCATAATAGAATTAAAATGGAGCGCAAATAGCCTCATACGGGCTCAAAATAATTAAATACAAATTTCCCATGAGACAAATCTCGACTTCGTAGAATATAACAATTTTGGGCATCCGGGTATTTGGCAAAAGGGCTAATATGGCTCTCGGGATTATCTTGGCGCAATACAAGAACTTTCGAGGCAATAAAAACAACAAAGCGACCCATTATTTTAAAAGTACAAAAAAATTTCGGATAGGGTAGTCGCAGATTTCGTGGTGAAATGAGAGTGACACTGATTAGCTCCGTTTGTGGACATCTTTTTCTCTTGTCAGAATGACAAAGGGAAAAGATGAGATCCCAGCATCTCTGGTTTCGTATCTTGTCCTTTGGGCACGGGGTCAGGCAAACGAACACAACACAACACAACACCAAAACAAGACAAAACAAGGAAAAACAAACAAAGATTTATTTATATACATACAGGATTTAACCTGCTTTTTCAGTTGATGAACAACTTCAGATGTTGCCCGTTGAAAGGCAGTGGTAACTCAATTCCATCCCGGTAGGCAAGGAAGAAGGTATCCATTCCTGCAGCTCTTTTGATCACAAAGGGCCCTTTCCAGAGTGAATCGGATTTGTTATGCATGCCCTTCGGTTCATGTCTCTTGTCCCACCAGAGTACCCAATCTCCAATCTTGAACTTCCTTTCTTTGGCCTTCTTGTCAAAGACTCTGGGCAAGTCTTTATCAACTTCATCTGGTGGTGGCTCATCCTTTCTTCTCTCCGTGGTGGGTAAGTCTGCATCAACTTGCTCCGTTCCCAGATTTACTGTGCTGTATTTCTGAGGAAGAACTATCACCATATTCTTTGTTCTTCTTCAGGTACTGATCATGCTTGTTGAAAGTCTTTGCTAAGGAAACTAAACCCGTGGGGATTTTGTTGCCTTTTGGTTGGACTACTCCACTACTGTCATCATAACCTGGATCAGCTTTTCCTTTGACTGTTTGTGGTGGTGATTCACTCCCTTCAACATGCAGACATGCAGATGTTTGTTCATGGACTCTGGGGTGGTAGACCATCTCCACTTTATAGTTTCCTTGTCTGAATATGGATGGTGGTCTATCCGGATTCAATAGTATAGCTGTGACTGCCAAAGAATCTGCTTTGGAGTTTTGATTTATTGGAATGAAGTCAATAGAGAAGGCTGCAAAATCGAACGTGGCGGAAAGCACTTTATCTCTGTAATGCTCCAGCTTATCTCTTTTGAATTGACTCTGCCCTTGAACCTGCTTTACTAGAAGTTCAGCATCTCCTTAGGCTTTGAGGATTTTTACTCCTTTCTTCTTAGCTTGTTCCATTCCTAGAAGCAATGCTTCATACTCCGCCGTATGATTGGTGTTGTTGAACATCAGCTTGTGGGAGTATGGAAATACCTCATGATCTGGAGATATTAGTAGCGCGCCAACTCCTGATCCAAAAGAACAACATGTGCCTTTAAACTCTAGAGTCCAAACTTTTTCTTCTTCTTTTGCTGGCTCTAGTTCTGGTTGAATTTCTGGCTCTGGAACATCTTTATTCATTTCCAAGAAATAGACCCCACATAAATGATTCTCGAAAAGAATCGAGATCTTGGATCCTCGATTTTGTAGAAGTGTACACCTGGACTTCTTTTCCGGCTCCAGCTTATGGTTAAGCCCTTTGATAGGAATATGTGCACAGGACCAATCCATCTTTACTTCTCCTCCTAGCTCTTTGCAGAAGTTTCTACTCAGCAACATCCCGTAAGAGACAGGAATATCTGCAACTAAGATTGTCATCTTTAATCTCTTATCAGGAAAAGCTGCCAGAACAGCTTGTGCATCTTTGATTTGTCCGATTAAAGGGACTTGTCTCTCCATGGAGTAGCACCTTTTTATGGTCTTTGTCAGGGTAAGCCCAAGAGCATCTACAACTTTAGCTGGCATGACATTGTCAGAAGCACCTGAATCTAGAATGCAATTGCTTAACTTGAAACCATTAAGCAATATGGAGACATAGAAAGGTTCTACTCTTTCAGAAGGTGAGGATTTAACAACTGCAGTGTTGTTTTGTGGAGTATCCTTGGGCTTAGGCAAAAGGCCTTTTGATGTACTGGATTGTCCTGGTGATTGCACATATTTGACTAGCATATTTAACTGCTCAGGAAAAGATGTCAGGTATTCGACTTCTGACATTTGAACTTTAGTTTTCTTGGCATGATCAACAATGTCGAGGGAAGGAATAGATTCAGATACCTGAGCCGCTTTCTGTGGTTGAGATGAAGAACTTGCATTCTTATCTCTAGGAGCCAAGGAAGAAGGTAAAGGGCTACCCCTTCTTTGTTCATCAGTTAATGCCTCAACTTGACGAGTTTGTGATTTTGTAAATACTGCATATGTATGACCATGATCATCTTCATGAAGTTTCTCATTGTCATGTTTAGATTTGTAGTTTAAGAAATTAATGTTGGAGTCGCCAGCAGGAGCTACAAAATCATCATTCTCGAACTGACCAGCATCAGCTTCCTGGTCTTCTTCATTCATCTCCACATTGTTTCTGGGAGCAGCTTCAATTGCTAATCTTTGGGAACCAGCAATGCGGTTCCGGTTGTTGTTGTTGAAATTCCGAGTAGGGGCAGTATTGTTGCCTTGAGCCATTTGAGCCATTTGTTTCTTCATCTGCATCATCTCATTTGCTAACTTTTGCAATAGTGAATCGGAAGTAGTAGCAGAGGATGAACTTTCAGCTCTAGAAGTGTTGCTCTTTATCTTTCCAACCATGATGAGGTCATCTTCAATTTCAACCGCCATGTTTTGAGCTGCTAACAAATCAGCAGGACGTGCTCTTCACAGTTGATAGCTTACTTCAGGAAGCAAAGCATTGATGAAGAACACCTTTTGATTCTCGTCATTCAGAGAAGCAGAAGCTGAAATTTTGTACAATAATCTTTGGAATTTTGCAATAAAATCCCACATGTGCTCATGTGGCTCCTTCTTCAACTGAGTGAGTTGAGTAATCAATGTGCTGGAATCTTTAGTTGCCTTGAATCTTTTCAGGAACGCATCCCGCATAGTAGCCCAGTTGGTTATGGTACCAGGAGCTAGCCGGTAGAACCATTCTCCAGCCAAGTCATGCAGAGTCTCTATGAAGAGTCTGACAGATACATCTTCATGTTCGACTGCAAGTACTCCACAGGATATAAAGAAAGCCGCCAAATGATCATCCGGGTTTTGCTTTCCATCTCCAAAGAATTTTGGAAAATTCTTTCTCGTCCCTTTAGGTAGATCATGCATAGGAGGAGTCAGATTCAAAGGTCCAAAGGTTGCACCCCATGGAACAGGCGCTGCAGGGGCAAGTGGGTTTCGGTTCAGCATGATGAACGGGGCACGTCCTCTCCAAGAGTAGACTTGATGAATAATTCCAGCTGCCGGATTATGCTGAAGATGATCTGGATCTGGATGAGCGTGCACTCTTCTTCCTGTGAAAGACTAGATCTGCGGCTTCTAACTTGAGGAGGATGATTGAAATTGAATTGCTCTCCTGTAGTCTGAAGAAACGATCAATCCTTCCTTGCGCCTTCACGGATCGGGTGAATGGACGTTCAGCAAGGTTGAGATTTGTATGGAAAACACTCGATTTTCAAAAGATAAGCTTTGATCTTGCAAAGATAGTTGTTCCCAAATGAGTCGCCGCTAAATGTTGGCTAGATTTTCTCGTATAGCATCAAACCTAGAACAGTCATGAGATAAATCTCCCTCATTTAACCTGAGGCTCCCGTGTAAGATTTGTCAATAAAAATGTGTTATTATCTATCGTGGGTTTTACTTTAACCACTTAGTTCATTAACATAACTAAGAAGTTCTCAGCAAATAAAGTAAGCTTGTTTAAGAAAGGAAAGTTATAGAAGAAGGAAGTAAAGGAAATACAGAGAAGAAATGGGAAGATGTGCATCCCAATTAGTAGATAAGCAGAGCTAATTGCATGCACATAGAAGAAACTTAATAGATTTGAACACACAAAATTATAAAGTAAAGCAGCAGCTCTAGATCCGATCTAAAATAACACAAAGTCTATTAAGAGATCTAAGATTAAAAGCAAGAAACAAAGTACACCTGTGACACAAAGTTCTCTCGAAACTCGCTCCTTTGTATTCCTTTGCTCCAAGTTGCTCTCGGGGTTCAACACAAAGTCTAGAACACAAGATTGCTTCTCACAAATTCCCGATTGATCATTAACCCGAAGGTTCTTCCTCTACTTGTAGAATGTAGAGGGGCAATTACAAGTTGGAAGCTTTAGTTGAACTAGCACATGTGGAAGTCGAAAAGAAACAACTGGCAATCTTCCTCCTAGAATTCCTCTTTGCATGACATGTATGATTTGCAACTGAAAATAGAAGCTTCTATTTTGCACGTCCGCCACCTATCTCCAAGTAGTTGACTTCTTCAAGTAATGGCTTTTAAACCAATCACTTAAGTTGTATAATTGAATTATCACTCAATTACTTTGTCGAAGGAAAGAAGAAGGAAGAGGAAAGCTGACTTTGTCGGAGGAAAGAAGGAAGAGGAAAGCTGACTTTGTCCTTTTTCATGTCTACATGCAACTGATTCAAACTGGATCTAGAAGCAGCTGGATCTGGAAACAAGCTAGAATTGCAAGCAGTTGGAATTGGAAGCAAGCTGGAATTTTGCCTTCGCATTGTCTTCTCTTTTATCCTTGAAGCTTTTGCAGTTCTTCTTCTGTACATGCATCAATGCAAGGTTGGCCGTGAATAACTCATCATCTTTATTTTTAATTGCATATGAGCAATTAAAAATTCTGGAAAGCACTCAGGGTGAATGCAGATTCAATGAAAGCTTCAACTGGAAGATGAGAGCATATGCACAAGATCTTGAAAGGAATTTTCCACGCACCGTCTCCTTCATGGGCCGCATTCAAACAAGAGGATGAAGCCTTTGTCTTTGGAAGTTTTTTAACTATGAGATCTGGATCTGGATCTCGCATATGGATTTGCATCTCTGGATATGGATCTGCACTGCGCATAACAAACTTTGGCAACGGGCAGTGGATGGAAATGTTGCAGCTCGAATAATTCCACTACTTTTAATCATCGCACGCATGAGTGAAGTCTTTCCTGCTCTGGATTTGTCTATCAATTTAGCAAGAGGTTCCAGCCTAGATCCGTGTCTCCAGTATCTGTAAATTTAGAAGTGATGCATGACTCCATTGCGCTTTCTTTTTCATCTTTCTTCGCCATAGCTTTGTCTATCTTTGTCTGAATAATTCTTTTTCTTCTTATTTAACTGGGATTCTTCAAAACTGGTCAAGATCTGGACAATTCTTCATATTCGGAGGATATATGCAATGTATTGGACATTGATAAAAGCTCATTTTCCTTTGTAAAGCACCTGTAATGAATTCCTGCAATTTATCCAGACAAAAATGGCCACCGGAGCATGAATAGTGAATTTTAATTGTAAAAATCTGCACTTTTCAAGCTTGTTGCCCCAAAAAAATGGTATTTAATTTGCACATAAAGAGAGCATGAATCCTTTCAACAACACTTGAGCTCCTGTAACACCTATGTAAACAATTATGCAGACAAAGATCAACCTCCTTCAAAGCATGCGCCAAATTTGGAAGCTTTTAGCCTTGTTTCCACCTTGCCTGAGCAAAATCCTTCCTTTAATGGGGGCGCACTTTTCCACTTGGCTGCAATTCTTGACCTGTGAATTAAATAATTCACCCATATGGCTGCCCATGCTTATATAACCTTCACAATTCTATAATTAATAATTGCCCTAACAATTAAAGGCAATTAATTAATTAAAAATCATGCTCTTCTCTTTTAAAAATAGCATGTTTAAGGACAGCCATCCAATAAATTAAATTAATCCAATTTAATCATCCACACTTCACTTCACTTAAGCTTCACAGTGTGCTTTGACCATAGCCACTGAAAATAGGAATTAATATAATCATTTAATACTTTAAAAAGTATTAATTCCTTCTCAAAAGGGGCTGCATTAAATAAATTAAATTTATTTAATTTTGGAATTCTATTTCCAATTGATTTATTCCCCTTTGCTTTTGTTGACTTTTCCACAAGCCTAGGTGCCAAATTGTGTGAATAAATATTAACAAATATTTATTTAATGCATTATTATTCACCCAAGGTGGGTCGCACTTTTTTGCATAATAGAATTTCGACAATGGGATTTTTAACCCTGCAAGGCAGGCAATAAAATCCCGTGATTTCACTTAAGTCACTTTTCTTTTATTTCACCATGGGAATTTTTACCCAAGTGTGCAATAAATTCCGCATTCTCCTGCGAAGTTTCTAACTTTCCCACTGCAGCTTAAGTGAATTTTATATCACGGGAAAAAGTACCCTGCAAGGCAGGCAATAAATTCCCACCTGCCTGCTGCTTCTATTTTTCCCACTGCAGCTTAAGTGAATTTTATAACATGGGAAAAAGTACCCTGCTAGGCAGGTATAAAATTCCCATCATGCCTGCGGCTTCTATTTTTCCCATCGCAGCTTAAATCCTTTGTTTTCCAAAAATGCGCCCATCCTGCAGGGGCTTTTCTGTGCACGACTTCACTTTTTCCCAGTGATCCAGACCTCCGATGGCGACTTCCTCCGGGCATAATGTGCGTATATGTTTTCCAGCTGCTCCAGGCCAAAAATCGGGCTTACCCGGCAAAGGAATTGCTCCAGAGAAATTTCACAGAAAACGAAACGGGACACCACAAAAACACGAAAAATTGCCAAAAGTTACAAATAAAGCCCAAAACTTAAAATAAGTTAAAACCCTTCTGGCACATAGGAATAATAACATATTCGCTCATAATAGAATTAAAATGGAGCGCAAATAGCCTCATACGGGGCTCAAAATAATTAAATACAAATTTCCCGCAGACAAATCTCGACGACAGAATATAACAATTTTGGGCATCTGGGTATTTGGCAAAAAAGGCTAATATGGCTCTTTGGGATTATCTTGACGCAATACAAGAACTTTCAGGCAATAAAAACAAAAAACGACCCATTATTTTAAAAGTACAAAAAATTTCGGATAGGGTAGTCGCAGATTTCAGGGTGAAATCTGAGTGACACCAATTCAACTTTATCTTGGAGAGATGGATATGTCTCCCCCATAACCGATAAATGATGCACTTGGAGTGGATGTTTTTACATAGTATGTTTAGCCATAGTAGAATTCTTGATTGTATGCCTAACTTTACAATTTATTAGGAGTGAGAGTGGCAGGGACGTGAGCATTCACACTCATGTACCAAGTCTGGAAAGTTTAGGTTACATTATATATGTGAGATTGGATATTTAGGAATTAGAAATGCTTTTGCCCTAGTGGGTAGCTGCCACTATTTTATATTAGATACAAATATATTAAACTTTGATATATATGTATAAATAGTGTTTACATGACATTGATGATCTTTTTGTGTGTGTTTTTTATTCTTATTCCTTGTATATATGTCATGGATTTTGTTTATTGATGATGATTCATATATTTCTCTTATTGTAGATGATTGAGTGAGCTCACATGATTTAGTTCGTAATTATTATTTGATTAATTTATTGATAAATGACAATGAGTATGTATTGATTAGATGTATCATATTTTGTTGAATTTTTTAAATTTTAATCTTATGATTATGAAAAAACATTACGTAAGGAAGTGATCATCCAATGATTTCATCAAAGTCTAAATAATTTCATATGTCTATGTATCGTAGATAGTCTTGAGATACTTTCGAATTTGTTGTTATTGTTGGGTTTTATGTATATGTCGAATCCCAATAAGATACACTTTGATGTAGTCGTATATCTTTATAGAAGTGAACCATTAAACAATTTATTGCTTTGATTCTTGGAAAATATGTGTTGTTTACTTCCCACTAAACATGGATTCTAGCACTTACAATGATGAAATAAATGCTACTTTCTCCTTAATAGGTGTTGAGGTTTGTACTTTTTATGGAATAAATTATACCCATTCCTCACTAGGTGTGGAGTCTTGCACTTGTTCTGATGAAATAGACACTACCTTATCCTTACTAGATGTGGAGGATTTTGCTTGAAATCTAATGGAATATATGTTACTTTATCCACACTAGGTACATGTAGTCTTGCACTTTCTTTGATGAAATAAACAATACTTGATCCTCACCGGATATAAAGGATTGCATTGGATATGATGAAATAGATGTCACTTTTTCCTCAATAGGTGTCAAGTCTTGTACTTGCTATCATGTAGTTATTGCTATGATTTTTTCCTTTGATTGGATGAGAATTAATGTCTTGTGATCAATCTCATGTGTCTACAACCATGTTTTCATTGTAGACAAAATTTACATACTCATTATTGTTATCCATATTGGCTCTTAGTTGGGTTAACCAATGTTTTCCTAAAATGGCATTGAATTATTCAACGGTAAGTATGATTTTTTTGTATCATATCTCTTTTTCTTATCACAATTGGAAGAGGGACGTGTCTTAAAGAACTCTAATTTTTTAATGAATGATGTAACTCATTATCATTGTATCATAGTTTATGAATGGTATTTATACTAAATTGTTATATACTTGTTCCTTATAGATGATAATCTTGTTTTGAAATTTGTTTCTAATTAATACACATAAGAAAATAAGATTAATTTACTTCTTATATAGGACTTTGATTGGAGGCTCTTCCTTTAGTGTAATTTCTATTGTAGATGTGTTTTCTTTCTTCAGAGGATTTTTTATTTGATTAGGTAATTTGTCATGTTTATTATGACTTTTGTACATTTATTTTCCAATCTTCCACGAGTATAGTATACTCATGGGTTAGATACTTGATGTGATAATATATGGATTTTTGTTCCATTTTTATTAATGCGATAATAATTGTTAAAGGTCTTTCCTTTATGTCGAGATGAGATGAAGTTATGGACTATAACAAACAGTGGGTAATGTGATTAGCTTCTTTTTGAAAAATTTCCATAAAATAATGTTAGGTGTATCCTTATTGTGTTTCAAGGTGATGCAGTTGTTGTTGAGTCAAGGATCCCTTGAATGGGCATCATTCCTTTTTTAGTGTTTCTCTTTGTTGTAAGTTAAATGACTTACTTGTTGTTAAAGTATAGGCATTCGAAGACTTGTAAATGGTATAGGTCCCATGCGAAATGAGAACACACATGAAAAATCCTTGATGGAATCAAAATTAAGGGCCTCATCTAACATGAAATGGTCATACGATGAAACCTCTTCATACATCATTATTTTATCTACAAAGCAAGAAAGGAACTCATATTATTGAGTTAGTATTGAAGAAAGTAGATCTCGAGACAATATAACCTAATAAAACATGTGTTTTGGTTCTTTGGCACTAGGGCTAAATGTTGATTGATATACTATAGCCATGAAACATATAACATAAGCTTGTATGGAATCATCGGTTTATCATTGTATTATCTAAAAACTATCAAAATTATCATTGGTAGAGTAATGTGATTAAAAAATATGATAATTTGATCTTGCAACATATGAATATTTCTAATATAATTGTTAGATAAACGATGAAACTAAACTAAGGAAAGGAATGTTAAACTGGATGGGAATGATTTTGTCAAAAATTAATCATTGCACATATATGACTTCGAGGCATGTAATGGTTAAGAGGATCAAATTAAAATGGATAAAGATTAATTTAATAATTTAACATTCCAACATAAATTAAATAATTAACCATGGGAAAACCTCAAAGAGGTAAAAAAATCCACCAAATTAATTTAGATATCGATTTATTTGAGAAACCACATTAACTTTTCAAGCAAGTCCATCAACTCTTTTCACCTCACTTCTACTCTCTCTCACCCATCTATTTTTTACAGCCCCGAGTATCCTATTTATTTTGGGTGGTTGGGTGTGACTCCGAAACACCCTTTCAACCTAATTGGTTAAAAATAATTAATATTTTTATTTTTTATTTATTAATTATAATCTATAGTTTATAGTTATATTTAATATAAACATTAAATATAATCTTTTAGGAACTTAATAAGGGGTTAATAACCCACTTAAAATTATGTTCCAACACTCCCCTTTAATGTTAAGTGGGGTTATATGCCAACATTACTGTTTATACAACAAGATTTACAATCCTTAAACCACGATGAGGGTTTTAGGCTAGCATATCACTTTTAAAGGATTTATACACCTTCATCATGCTAAACTTACCTTTTTTGTACAAAAGGATTTGGAATCCATAAATCAAAAGTGAATGATTTAGGCTAAGAATGATTTGTGAGACTAAATTTTAGTTTCTCATAGATAATATATAAGAAGTCTATGAGCCTTTTATAAAATAAGGACATCCTAAATACAAAAATGATATGTTTTACTAGACCACACAAAGTGAACTTTAGATAGATAACTTTATTTAGATCATAATGATCTTTACAATGATTTTATAGAGAAGAAGTATAGAGCTGAAAAAGAAAACAAATGGATGGTTGTTAGGATGTGACATTTTCATGCACACTCCACTTTAATGTCAACTGTGAAATGCCAAGCATTACTCAAAACTTGCATAACTTCATAGCATATAATGGCTTCGTGAAGATATATGCAACTTGAACTTCGATAGGACAAAACCGAGTTCTATATCGGTGTAGAGAACCTTATCTTGAGTGAAATGCATATAATTTCTATGTAATTAAATGTTTGTAGAAGTTGAACTGGATTGTTTTTAAGATAAATGCAACTCTAGCTATCAAATAGGAGAGGATTATTTCCTTTAACTTCCATGTAAATTTCTTCCAACAACCACTTAATTAGCCACATGGCTTATTTTGGTGCTTCCATTACACTTATATATCTTGGTTTGATAAAAGAGATGGAGACTGTTGGTTGCTTCTTGCTACTCCAAGTAATGGAACTTGTACCAAACTTGAAAAGATATCCAGTCATATATTTTCTATCTATTATATCACCAACATGGTCAGAATCACAATATCCATAATAACAAGCATCATAAGAGCTAAAATAATATTAAGCACAATTGAGAAGGAGAGATAATAATTGATTTTTGATCCTAAAATATAAAGTATACTAAGGAGGAAAAAATCCTAAATTTATATGTGATCGATACGTTACTGAAATATTAGATGCAATCAATATTGAATGTTTCCAATACATACACAAATGGCATCTCCAATTGTCATTCAATGTGCATACATATTGTTCTTTAGTAATAACACACTAAGTTAATCAAATTATTCGAGATTATATTACACAATTTTTTATATAAATATTGACTTATTGTTTAGTAGGATTATAGATCCTTAAACCTTTTATTTTACCTCTATAACCTAGGGTTTACAAATTACTTACTACGTAAGCACCCTTCATAAGTTTCATGAGTATGTGAGATAAGAGACAATCCAACAACGAGGTTAAGACGAGACATATCATACATGATCCTAAATTTAACATGCCCTAACCTTTCATGCCATAACTGAGAATAATTCCTGCTTTGAGAAGTAAAACAAAAAGCATGTGCAAAAACTTTTAAAGATATATATCTCATTCTTTTGAATACATTTTGCAATAGTAGTATCAAATTCATTTTTAATGTACCATTTATCCTTAAGTAAGATGATGTTATAGTTATTTTGAGTTAACTGAGAGCATGATAATAAATTCATCTTTAGTTTAGGAACATATAAAACATCATTAATATAACCATTGAAAACTTTAGCTTTACCTTGACTTTGTACATCTAGAATAGAATGATCACCTAGATAAATCTGATTGTGACATTCTTTGATATCAAAGAGAATATCTGACATATATGTCATGTGCCTAGAAACACCACTATCTAGGATCCATTCATTTTTTGTAGTAACCAAAGCAACATATAAAGCAACGACATTAAAGTTTTGATTATTCATTGATTTCTTATATTTATTAGGAGGTTTAAAGTTTGGTTTGAACTTCTAATTCTTATTAAACTTAGAAAAACTATTATTAGGTTTTTGAGTGAGAAGTGGCTGAGTGACATTCTCTTTCAAATCAAAGTTCATCATAACCTTCTATTCCTAAATCATGAGAGCAATGAGGGTAGATAAATCAGGAATGTCTTGCTCAATTTGATACTTAGAGTTTATGATTGAAATAAAGTTCCTAAACTTTTCATGAATGTTCATTTGAATGATAAAATATAATAATTTATCCTGAATTAAATCACAATTGCATCCATCTAATTGAGATTTAATATTTGTAATTTTACAAAAAAATGACCACTTTTTCATCCCCTACTGAAGGAGTTGTCATTAATTAAGAATAAGTTTTATGATTTTAGAAATTTTTGTACCTTCATGCATCGTGTCTAGCAGTTTTCAAGCTTCACTAGGGCTTTCTTGGTTTCTAATGTGCAACAGAAATTCATCTTTCACACTCCTCGAATGATTGGCATCACTTCTTGCACTTTCATGTTGAAACACGAAGACATTTTCCATTGTTGCTTGTCTACTTGGAGGATCCTTTTCCGTACCATTCACAATTTCCCATAGTTTCCACGCCATAAATTCTACTTTCAAACAAATCTTCCAAATGTTATAGTTAAATCAATTTAACATATGTGACTTATCCATGCTAAAGTGATTAGAACTCATTTTGAGTTTTAAAAACTTTTACAACTAAATTCAAGGTTAAATCTAAATTTTTGTGATTTTGAAAAAATGTTTAGACCTTATTAAGGAAAGGACCCCATCTCTGAGCACCATAAGCTCCGCGGCAGTTACGCACCCACGTGACGATCGCCGTCAAAGACTCCAAATCAGCATGGGTCTTATGAATCTGAAAATCTAATTTTTAAACCTGTGCACATAGTTGAATGACACGTGTACCACGGATTCCATGCACTTCATTAAATCAGTCTGAATTTTGGGACAGACCCATCACCGCTGCTTATTCAACCCGATGACAACACGTAGAATAGTGGGATGCCGCGCATTTTGTATTGAATGTATTGAATGTTGTTTAATAAAAGCTCGAACAGGTGGTTTAATGCCTCCACCGACTCACCATTATACTCCACCGCCAACCCTGCAACTGTGCATTCATCCTCCCGAAACTTGTGCATTCATGCGTAGATTTCACAGGGCTTTGCAGGTAGGTCTGGTTTTCTACTGTATCTGTGCTTTTCTCAAGAAATCATGTACGTGTTTGCTGTCATCGAACATGGAACTTGAAGCCTGAACCTTGTCGCTCAGGTTGCAGGTATTCACTGCGCTTCTTCTACACAATCTTGTTCAAGCAAATAGATTGAATTTCCTTTTAGTTCTTGGATTTGCTTTCCAATCTTCAATCTTCTTCGGTTTGAGAATATGTTAACTCTATTTAAGTTAGCTTAGAGTATGATTTAGTATCCTTGTTTTATATACTGCGCAGGTACTTACTGTGTCAACAGCCAAGTCTGCACAAATATGGGAGAGGAACTGGCTACGCTGGTCGTGTGGAGAGGAACGATAGTACCCAAATCACTCGCCTCTCAACAGTCGAAGGAGAGCTAGTCTATGATAATGGTGAGCACATACCTGCTGGAATGGATGCGGAAGGAGTTTTTCCTCTACTGTTTTTGGGTATTATAGCCTGCAAAAAAAATCCTTTCATTTCATTATTATTTTGCCTAACAGTGTTTACCACAATGCCAGTGATAAGTTCTTGTTTTTCATGTAATGTTCTTGTTGCAGGGTAGAAAAGAATGACAATGCCAGTGATACGTGAATGAGAATGAAGACCACAATTTTATTGGACAGGTAAGGTCATCTGTGACCTTACTAAGGCAATGATCTGTTTATCTTAATCCAAAATGTTTTGTCTACAATTGTTTGTCTGTGAGATGATTGAGTTGTATTCCAGTTTTATATGGTATATTTTATTTGCATGCGTTAATTATGTTTACAAATGCTGGCAAGGACCCATAAAATGGGAGACAACATAAAAAATACATATATGGATAGTCCTTACTTCACACACAAGAAATAATATATTATTTTATATTCATTTCGATAGACTTACAAAAATTTACGTTAAATCATGTCAAAGTTCTTGAAAGTTGGCCAATTTGACCAAACAATGCTTGCTCTAATTTTCCTGAAAATGTCTCTTTGTTTGAAGGAGAAGATGGGCAACTGGATTGGTTATTGATAATGGAAGAAAAAGCAGGCATGAATGTGTTATACATGTCCAACAAAATGTGATGCTGATCAGGAAGGGGATTAGAGGGACTACTCAAACGTCTATTTTGTCGATCAGGCTCCTTCTGTGCTTGTTGCCATTCCTTCATCCTTTTATCATGTTCTTTTGACAGTCTGGCTTGTTCCCTTTTCAACTCCTCATTTTTTCGCTGCAACTTATCTTCTTCTTTTTTCTGCCTTTTCAATTCTCTTTCAATTTTAAGTTGCCCCTTCTTTTCTTTTTCTACCAACATGTGGGCTTTCCTTTCTTCTGCCTGCTCCCTTCTCTTTGCCTTCAAATCTTCAATTTCTCTTTTTCTTGCTTCTTGATCTTGAAGTAAATGCAAGTATTCATCAGAGGTAAGTATTTGGGATTGCCTACCAATTCTAATTGCACCATCACTTAGCCGCACAGGGTTGTTGTGAACCCTCTCAATTGGTAGCTTTAAGAATTTACTTACTGATTGGTTGTCATTTTGGGTGCAGACCACCTCTTCAGTGTCTTGTGTGGCTATGAAATCAGCAACTTCGAAGTTACCTTTATCCATATGTTGTGTGGATAAATTTGGGGCATCTAATTGGGATGTATCACGTGCCTCCCACTCCAAATTATCAGCATAATAGTGTACCACCTCACTTGGAAGAGGCGGGGGAGGGGATGGCATTGAAAGAGAAACTTCCTCATTGTTGAAATCAATTTGCATGTTGAGATTTATGGCCCCTTCTTTAACCCATTGAGGTGGGCTGAGCTGTGTTGGCAAAGTCAAGATATCATCAACATCTGTGGCTTCTTGTGTTTGGCTCACATGAGTTGTTGAACTAACGTGATCATCTTCTTCATTGATTGTATGTGGCTGATTTAAATCTTTAGGCATGCCAAAAAATTTGTCTCAACATGCACTTCCTTTGTTTTTGTGCATCCTCATTATCTGACACATTATTCCTAATTTCTTCTAAACATCGTTCTACATCTCCATCTTCTATTCCTGCCATCCTCAATATGTTTTCAACAGCTGCCACCTCGTCTTCTTCAACATGAAAGGCTTCACTTGGCCTCATATCATTAGAAACAACATTACGATCAAGTGGCCATATACCTGTCCTATGAAAACCTGCTTTGATGTTTTTAGGAGTAAGTGCGAGTTGGAAAGCTTGACTGCTAAGTGTTGCCAATTCTGTCCTCCTGATTTCAAGACCTGAGTTCTTTGCCATCCATTTGGACCTCATTGATTTGAAGTAGTTCTTGAATGGAGAGAAAACACTAACATCTAATGGCTGAAGTTTGTGACTGGTATGAGCTGGCAAAGTCACAAGGTCAATTCCTAGATTTCTAGCTTCTTGGATTGTGCCAAAAGCTACATGGCTGCCATGACCATCAAATATTAGAAGATGCCTATTTGTTGGTGAAACTCCGCCAGGCACAGATCTTGCAAAATGATGCAGCCAATTCAAAAACAGCTCCTTTGTCATCCACGCATGTGGTTGCGCTGCCATGCATGCTCCAGGTTCACATCCAGCTATATAGTTTTTAAGTTGTCTCTTTGCCTTAAAAAGATAAAATCCAGGAATGCTTTGTCCTGCTGCATTAACACAACATAATACAGTAATCCATTCTCTACTTTTTGACATAATGTGTGGAACACTTCTACAACCTAATTTAGCAATCACACGCATGCCACAATTCCTTCCTGCTTGTACACCAGTTTCATCACAATTCCATATTTTATTGGGCCCATATTGATTTGTTGTATACATTTTTTGCAAGTTATCATAGAAAGCAGCAACGATTCTTGGTCGTAACATGACTGCTCTATCTCTATCAAGGCCCTCCGCAGTTCTTATTGTCAAATCGGGATGGCGCCTACGGAACCCATACCACCATGATTTTCCTGGTAGACCATCATTGAATGGATTTGGTCTGCTTTGACATATATGAGCTACATAGGCCTTTAAGTGAATGACTTCAAGACCATGGCCAAGTTCAGCCATATCTTTGCACCATGTCACAATTTCCTGCTCTTCATTCTCTGTCAGAACTGTTGGAGGTCCCAGCCTCTTAGTGGTTCTTTTTCCATACAACCAATCAGTCACGTTTGTGGCAGGGATACCCCACTTAGATGTTGCTTTTCTTGTTGACATTCCATTCTCCTCCACGTCCCTCATGGCAGCCTTCATGTCTGCTTCTGTCCATTGTCCTCTTATGTATACTTTCTTTGTTATAGAAGACCCTCCAGTTACTTCAACATTTGGGTTCATACTAGTGTTGAATTCAGGTTCATCTGTAATTCTGATATTCTCATCCACAAATTGTTCTTTTCCTTTTGATGAATTGCTCCTTTGAGTGGAAGACATATTTTTCTGAGGTTGTAATTGAGCAGCGTTATCCATGCCTGAATCTTGTGATTTGGCTCTTGAAGGATTATTCTTTCTGTTGGAAGTTTTGGTTTTTTGAGCTTGTGTCCCAACAATTTTATCTTCATCAAAAGACAGATTTGTAAACTTTGCCCTTCTTTGCAAGTTGCTTCTCAACCTTCTCACTGGTCCTTTGGATGTCCGCTTTGCACGTGCCATTGTGAAATACAAGGAACTTTGACAAAAATAACCGCTGTAGAAAACTGGACCTGCCTGCATTGCAATGAAAACTACGAGTGAATGCACAGTTAATGGGGATTGAATGCACAGTTTATGGGGGTTGAATGCACCATTACAGGGACGGTGATGGAAAACTATGGTGAGTCGGTGGAGATATTAATCCACCTGTTACCGCTTTAATAGCAACCACTGTACATTTACTGTCACCTCAAATGCGCGGCTTCCCACTAAAATACGTGTTGTCATACCATTTTAAAAACAACGGTGATGGGTCTGATATTTATATTGGGTCATTTCTAATAGTATGCATGGAATTCTATTTCCACGTGTCATACAAAATGTGAACAGTTTCATGATACATTTTAAGATTCATAAAACATTGACAAATCCAGCGTGCTGATTTGGAGTCCTAGTTAGCAGTCTACGTGGCTGTGTAACATATGCAGGGGCCTTTGACCGAGACTATTTAGCAAATTTGGATGCACTATGTATATGGAGGTAAATTTAACACCTTATGAATGTGTACATCTAATACTATGCATGTAGAATTTTAGAGGCTGCGAAAGAAGTAGTGGCTAGTTCAGAAAATAAATAAATTTTTATTTTGAATATTGGAAAAGCAATATGGCTATTTCAGAAAATCAAAGAAATCGCTATTTCTGGATTTTATCTGTTTACGGCAAAGAGAAACACAAAAATCATTACTTCTACAGATTCCTATACATTTCTAAAAATGTGTTCAAAATTTAAGAAAATTATGATTTATTTAGCACAAAAAATCATATTTGGAGGACAAGTGAACATTAAATTAATTATGCACACGAGTGAGTTTAAATTTGTAGATAGAGTATAAACAACATGAATTTGCAATAACGAAGTTGTTCATTCTTGCAAATTTAATGATGTTTGTAAACTATCTACATATTCAAACTTCCTAATGTTCATAACAAATTTAATGGTTAAATGTGAGATCTAAAAATGTTTGGAGAAAAAAAGAGACAATTTTTAAAAATAGTGCTTAATACAAAAGGTAAACAACTATTGCACCTGGAAATTTCAGAAATATTTTACTATTTTGTATTTGTGGAGCAAGAAAATCGTGATTTGGAAGTACTCTCTTCTTCTGTATCTGTGCAGCAAGAAATTTGATGCTGGAAAAGTGTTCTTCTGTATCTGTGCAGTTGTATTTGTGCAAAGAAAAATTTGATGATGGAAAAGTGTTCTTCTGTATCTGTGCAGTTGTATTTGTGCAGCAAGAAAATTGATGATGGAAAAGTGTTCTTCTGTATCTGTGCAGCAAGAAAATTGAACATGGAAAAGGGCAGCAAGAAAGTAACAAAGATGCATACGACTCATCTCAATTTATAGATTTTATTGCTTTGAATTTATCTTTGGTAATCTGGCATTGGTTTCTATTGGCTGAGAGGGGTTGGCACGGATTGATTGAGAAATAATGAAATTTGAGCGATTGGATTTAAAACTCTTGTTGATCAATGGATTTGTATTAAAGTGGATGTGAGAGATTTTGGTGGGAATTGGGAATTTGGGAGGGAAATGTATCATTTTTATTTTAAAAATTTCGAATTACAGTTGTTTTATTGAATGTTGTTTTTTGAAATCTGCTAAAAATCTGTAATAATGGTGACTTTTTCTTGTAAATGGTGAGCCTTAATGATTTTTTTATGTTTGCAGGTACCCCTATTAATTGTAGAAAAGGCAGTGGAGGTTGGATAAATATAGATGAACAATGTTTGCTCAAGGATGTGTGTATTGATAAGGAATGGATGTATAATTGTGCAAAAAATAATAATATTTGTACATGTTGAAGCCCATCAGCAATGTAAATGGGGTCAGAATAGTAATGGAGATGATATTATTATATTCATGTGGGAGTTTCTAAACTTTAAATGTGACCCTCAAGTTGTAGGGAATGACATTTATTTATGTTTAAAAATTAGAACATTTGCACATCTTAAAATTGGCAAAGAATAAGGAAATCATGTACAGTTTTATGTGCTTTTTTGGTTGAGTATTTGGTTAACTGTGTATAGACAATAATATTTATTTGTGCCAAAATAGTCTCGGTCAAAGGCCCCTGCTCGGAGATGGGGTCCTTTCCCCTATGCACTTTTTGAGGAAAAATAATGTTACATCGACACTTTTTGTAATAAAAATAATTAAACAAGAGAATTTTGTGGTCTTAGTCCTTCCCGACACAATTAATTTGATTTCTGCATTCTGTAAACATCTGCAATTATTCGGTAATACTTAATTTATAGAATAACCTGTAAACAAATTTGACAGATTGAACACAGTTAGTTTATAATTCAATCAATCATTCTTAAGTGTCAGGATCTTCATCATACTCTAGATATATAAAGCCATAAAATAATGGTATGAATGCTGCATCTTTACAATTAAGTTCATTGGAATCATTAGTTGAGGCTATGATGTATTTATTGGGAAAATATTCTATCCTTGATAACTCCATTAGAGCTTGTATTTTTGGTGCAATTGTCCAAGTGATAAGACTGCAAAAAAGTCAAAAAAACTTGCTACCGATTCTAATGTTCCATGTCTTATTTTTAGAAACGAACAATAAATGAGTATGAACAAGGAGTAGCATTTGTATCAATCACATCAAACGTGCATGAATTTTGCTCTTTGGTTTTAATTGCATATGATTGTGAAAGGGATAGAACTTCCTAAAATTCTCATTATGGGTCGTGGAGTATAATCTTCCTAAAAACAAGATACACATTTTTCCTTTCAAATTCAGTATGCTTCGTTATTTACTACAAGTTGATCGTTGATACAAACCATAGTTTGCATATTCATACTCCGAAAAATCACGAATACGAGTCAAAAAAATCGCCCAGTTTAAATTTCATTGATTACTTGTAGACTCGCTGAAGATTCACCAAGTATGTAAACTATGATATAAACTATAAGACTTATCTTGTATTAATGACTCTTGATCATTAGGTTTCTTATTACATGTGATTTAGTAAATCCTTCTTAAAAACCACACGATATCTATGATAGATAAAGGTATATATGATTTACACTTTTACTAAAGGCAATACATGTGACAACATGCACAAACCTGGTGAGGTCCGTGCTCTCCACAATCAGAAAATTAATAATTTTTTGTTTTGATTTGCTTATTGGTGGAAAGCCTGGGCCCCACTAGATTTGTGCCTGCAAGTTAAGGTCAGTTCGTGTAACTATCATGCAAGATATATACTCTTTTAAAGGCACGAGCCTAAACATCACATATGTTTGTCTAGGCTGACTGGTTAACTGCTAATGATAAATCCCCCAAAAATGGTAAACATCCCATTGGTTGTTGACCAGTCAACCTATGCAAACATATGTGATGGATAGGCGCTTCCCTTTTAAAGAATCATATCATTAGACTATTTAGAAACAACTATCTAACTCCAAAACTAAGAACTTTAATTTTTTTAATTTATTTTTCGTTGATTGAAAATCTCTTCATATTATTCTAGTAATGGCTTAGTCTAGAAATTGAATGCCATACCCATCTTTGCAAAATTTGTTTGGTCTTTTATTTTTCCTGCTTATAACTTAATTGAATTAGAATAAAAAATTTAACATATTGATAACACAACTCACATTTTTTGATACAGATGAGGTTCAAAACATTACAAACCTTATAAATATGATTGATATGACTAGAGAAACTTAGAATTAATGAAATTAATAGATGGAAGGTATGTCATATGGCAGAAAGTATTAAAGTTAGAATGTTTACCCCAAAGGAAAGCATTACGAGTTTGAAGATAGCCAAAAATGTATGAAGTTGGCATACTAATCTTAATTGAAAACTTTTTATTCGAGGCATAATAATCTTAGTACGATATAATTACACCAAAGGTGTTCCCCTTATGGGAAAGGGTTTTGCTGAGACATTTATGGTATGTCAAATTTGATGGCCGTCTAGACGTTTTTAACTTTTCTTGTTTTACATGTTTTGGCAGTTGCATTCGAATGCGGCCCAAAAATAAAAGATTAAAAATAAGTTGCCCATCCCAAAAATAAAAAATAAAAATTATATCAAAGTGACTGCAATTTATAACTTATGACCATAATAAACTAGAACAATCCACACGCAACATGCATCTTCCGCAACCCAATTCAATTTAGATTTTTGCATGCACACACTCGTTTTCGCAACCCAATTCAATTTAGATTTTTCTCATGCACACACTCGTTTTTTCTGTTCTTAGAGTCCTATCTTGTTATAATCGGCAGCGAATATGGAACAAACTTCCCAAATTAAGTTTGAAGAGGTAAAACTTGTTTGTATATGATTTATACATTACAAAATAGGGAAATTAAAGCAGAACTCACAATGTTGTTGCCCTTATTGTCAGGAATTTTTTGAGAGTAGGGGATTAAAACTATGGTGCTTAAGTTTGTGATCTTTGGTTTGTTGATGACATTCCCATTCTCATCTATTTCATGACCATGTGCATCAAGACAGTACATGAGCCTTGTCAAGTTTTTTGGCCAACAGTATCAAATTCATCAGACATTTGTTCAGGAAACGTAATAAAAATGACATTGATTCAGGATCTTGGTGGAACCCCATTCTTGTTGCAAGTTCTTGTGCTTTTTTTATGCTTCATAATTAGAAATATTTGCATGACCTCCTACTCCAGTCATTCCAGGTGCAAAATTCATATTTCTGCTATAGTTACCAAATACGATGGTTTTAGAAAAATCACCATTTTTTCCGTTCATTTAAAGTTGCCATAGAAAAACAGTAAAAAGTGATGCTTTTGAGTTATGAAAAATTATAATTTAAAATAGTCATAATTAAATAAATATATTTTATTATTAGTATTTTATTTTTGGAAATAATAGATTAAGTTATATATTTTTTGATTGGGAATAATTTATCATTTATATAATTTTAATGATAGTAATAATTGTGATATTATTGTAAAAGAATTGTTGAATTATTAATAATTATTATATTTTTAAAAATATAGTTTACCATATTTTTCCTTATTAATTGTATTTTTTTGTCAGTCCATTTTTTTTTCATATTTTATACCCACCGTATTATACACTCCATACGAAAGTTCTTTACCTTATTTCCTACGATATTGGCATATATGATGGCATACTAGCTGACACAAATGCATTAGATTGAACTATAGCTGAATTTGTCATTCTACTCTGAGCCACGAGTTGGATGTTGATGCTAGATACTTCAGAGACGCTGCCCCAACTTTCAGAGCTTGATTCTTTGAAGACGATGTCGCATGATAGAACTTGTCTTGACAAATTTATTTAGCTGAGGTAGTTTCTTCAATTTTTCTAAAAGCTCTTTCTGTATTTGTAATGCCTTCTTTGCCTTGGCTAAAGCATCAAGTGACAAACTTCCACCTTTTCTAGTCGTTGAAGCATTCCCATCTGTGTTGGTTTTCCCAATAACCTCATGAGATCTGGCAATATTATCTTCCTTATTTTCAACTACATTGGTGGTAAAAACTGTAGATACCTTTGTGTCTGCAGAGAACTCCTAAAACAACTATTGGGATAGGAAAATCCTTTGATGATTCCTTTGATGCCACTACAGTTGGACCTTGTTGAACACAATTAAAAGAGGAAGCGGTGTTGTTGTGCTTTGCATCAGTTGAATCTCCTCCTCCGCATGCCTCTTAGCCCGATGGTATTCTTCATAATCATCATTCTTTGCTTTGGAATCATTTTTTGTTTGTTGCTCTTCAGTAGTTGTGTTGTGAATTCCATTAACCTATTTTGGTCATTTGTGGGCATCATTATTCTGTGATGTGTATTTTTCGATGGGATATAAATGCTTAATGGCTGCAATGTTTCTTTTTGTGTGTTTCAGTTTGTAGATGATGATGAGAGATGTCATGTTGAAATCAATTACACCTTTGAGATCAGGAAGGACTGGTAATTTGATTTGAAGATCAAATATTTGTTTCTTCCTTTTAACATTGTAAGCTAATTCTAGCATTTTGGGTTGGATTGCATGGTGTCGGGTAGGTAGGTAAAATATTGTAAGGAAATTTTTGGTTGGTTACCTAACTGCTTGAAGCCTGCAAATAAATTTGATTATATGATAGTTCTTTATTTGCTGAAATGAATTTGAATCTATTCTTGTTTAGAGGAAATGAAAACTAATGCAGTACTATTATAAATAAATAACTTGCATTTACAACTTTATTTGCTTTAAGATGGGCCAATGCATGCACTCTCGAAGAAATTGGGAACATCTATTCATATCTTGCAAAGTGGTTCAAAACTAAAACTCAAAGTAGATTGGTTGAAGTAAGAAAGAAATTTTTGATGCTTTCAAGTTTATTTTTGTTATTCATGTTCTGATCAGTTCACTATCTTAGGGATACGAGAAAATGAAACTTTTGATTGCTTCTTAGATAGAAAATGTGTGTGAGAGAATATACAACACTCAACACTCAATTTTTTTACATATTTTGATATTTATACGGCCTAAACAGGGGCTCGATTGTCCTCCTCAGATGGAAAATTATATGCATTCTCATATGTATCTTTCATTTGCAGAGATGTCAAAGAAGGAACAGTGGCTCTACAAAGAAGGAAAGGGCTGCAACTACATCATAACAAATAAGGAATCGACATTTAAATCGAACGTTTAAGAATTTAAAATCCTTTTCAGTCCCAATCATGTATTGTGCCAAAATTAAATCAAAACACCGTCCTAGTCTCATTCCAATTGAACAGTGTTTTTTGAAATCATCTCACAAAGTCACACAAACAAATTCCCATTAGAAGTGTTGTTTGTGCTCCCTGTAACATCTTTGTGCTTACCATCTGCATATCTTTGTAACATATGTATATTCATCCAAATACCTCTTGTAATTATTACTAGGGTTCATTTGGTTTGCTTGGATACTAGGAACTTTCTTTCGAGCAAGCATTGACAACATCGACTTTAGAACTCTGGAAACTTCATGCATGGTGGATCGATTAGAGGGTCATTTCTTGGTGCAAAGCAAGCCCAACTGGAAGATTTTTCTTACAATCCCAAGATTATGTTCTCGTATGCTTTTGATAGAATCTATGTTCACATGTTGTCCAACTATCTTGAATTAACATCAAGTAAGCTCGTATTGATATAATTTTTACTAAATTAGATGGAGAGCATCGTGTGTATGGGATTGAAGTGAAATTTGTAACCAATTTTGTAAATTTGTTAGTACTCGAATGGAAGTGCAATTAAATGCAATCAAAGCTGCTCCAATATACACGAGACAATAAATGGGCTATTTTTATTCATTTTTGTTCTTTTAGAAAGGCTTCAAATTTGACACCAGCTAGGATCATATTAGGAAAGGCTTCTCTCTTTACACCATCTGATTGCATAAAAATGCTCATGAACAAGCTATGAATTATTACAGTCCATGAAACACAATTCACAGAGGCATTTTTTCAAACACCAACAAGCACCATAAGAATATAGGTTATGTTTGAAATAATGGAAATGTTTTCATGTTTCATAACAATTTCTCTAGAAAATCCTGAAATTTTGCAACACTTTGCTTTCCATTTTCTGAAATCTGCAACACTCTCACATACCAACCTTGTTTCGGTTCCTCGTACATGTACACTAGTTCCTCCTCTCCTTCTAACTACTTTCCACCTTGCAATCCCCCATCCACTCCAACAAAACACCCCACCTGTCTTCATGTATTCATGTTTAGTTTAAAGAAACTACTCAAAAACGCTACCACTCATGATATAAGATTTGCAAATGTATATGTACAAATTTGTAACAAGTTTGAAATGTAGAGATGGAACCTTTAAATGTAATGCTTCATCTATATTCTTACACTTACAAAATCAATCGCACCCCTTATCAACTTCAACTACAAAAGTAATAACTATCCCTCTAAATCAAATAACATATACCGTTCGGCATTCACATTGCATTATACACATGCGATTGCTAGTATATTGTGCCACGCCCTTAATCATATATCTTATATTGGATGTATATAGCCGACTTGTGGCTATCATAAATTCTTATCATTGTGTATCTCTTTCATAAATGTTATATTTTCATTAGTGGGTCGGCCTTAGTGTTGGCCATAGCATATGAATAGTATATATAGGGGTTAGTAGGTAAGTTGATCATCATATTCAAGATTTCGATCCGATTGTCTGGTTTGGAGGTTGCCCCCTCGAAGTGGCTAAGATATTCTTCTTGCACATTGAGATCACTTATTTGAAATATTGTGTTCATTGGTGTTATATTATTGCTGATAATCAGATTTATACAAGTAATTACATTACAAGTGGTATCAGAGCTTGAACTCGGTCAGCACTGAGTTAAACCCTAATTGTGAAGGTTCGTCCATATCTCAAAATCGGTAGCAAATTTTTCTGCAATTTTTTTGTGGTTTGGTGAAATCATAAAGAAGCTTCCTCCAAATTTTAAGAGTTTTTGATGTGATTTGCAAAAGTTATAGCGGTTTTATGTTTTTCATAATTCAGCTACCTAGGGTGTAATTTGTGGAATTTTTCAAATTTATTTACATTTACGAAATAAGATTAAAAATTAGTTTGAGTTCGTTCTTTTAGTTTTATAAAATTTGGCGAATTTCTATTGAAATACCAAACCCTAAATTTCAACCTTGATCCTTAAATCTTACCATTTTGGGGCATCATGGTTAGGCCTTCGAAAGAAGCAAAAAGAATCCCATCACTCTCGATAAAACACCTGATAAGGATGAGATTATAGTTGAGGAGTTAGAGTCAGAAGGGGTATCTACAAAGTCCTCAGGGTTAGGTTTTACTTCAACTAACCATAAGGTCAGCTATCTTGAGTTAGAGTTGTGAAACCTCGAGGGTAGAGTGGCCAAAGAAAGAAGATCTAGAAAATATTGGAAAACGATTGGAGGATTTCATTCACCAATTTAGTTACAATATCATGGGTCATCATATCCTTCCTAATCAGCCACAACTCAATCATACTCATATTAACCAAGGTGGATCTTTAGGTCAAAGTAATAGACAAACTAGCCAAGGTGGATCTGCAAACATGACCAATCCAAATACAAACACTCTGCAAGCCCGTAACATGATTCCAAAAGTGGAAATGCGTAAGTTTGATGGAAAGAATCCACTCAATTGGATTAACCAGATGGATAATTTCTTTGATCTTCATCAAATTCCATTGAGACAAAAGGTTACCATGGCATCGTTGTATCTTGAACCTGACCAATTCATTTGGTATCGATGGTTATGTGCTCAAAGGAAAAAGTGTGGCCACAATTTTACATGGATAGTATTCACCGAAGAGTTGCAATTGCACTATAGTTCTAGTGTGTCAGAGAATTATTTCATTTAATTGGTAAAGCTCAGACAAACAGGAACATTCAAAGATTACATCCATCAATTCCAAAACCTTTCCTTATGGGTGGAAAATATTCCTGAAGATAATTTGAATGACTTCTTTCTTGGGGGTCTTAAAGAACAAATTGAGACTGAGGTGTGTATGTTTAATCCTCATAAGGTTTCGGACTCTATGATCATGGAATGTAGGGCGGAGGAAAAATTTCTTTCAAAGTAGGAAACAAACCGTCGATGTATCGAGATCGTAGCACCCTTCCACCATCATTCCCTCGGCCGATAAGATTGACACCTCAAAGAAATTAAAGAAAAGAGAGCCAAAGGGTTATGTTTTAATTATGACAACAAATTTGGACCAGGACACAAGTGTGATGAAAAGAAGTTGTTCTACATTGAGGGACCTCATCTTGAAGAAGATGAAAATGAATAAGATGAAGATGTAGAGCCGGAGGAATTAGGAGATCCCCACCAACAATATCATGCCATGCAATTTACGGTATTAGCACTCTCCAAACTCTCAAAGTAGTTAGATTCCTAAAAGATAGAGGGTAACGAGTGTTGATTGCTTGAGAAGTACTCACAATTTCATCAATCATAAGTTGGCGGTATGCTTGAACTGCTTTGTTTATCCATCTCCAGAATGTCAAGTCATGATCGCTGATGGGAAAAACTGTTAGTTGTTCAAGAAAATTCCATAACATTAATCTTGCCATGGGAGATTACTTGCTAACTAGCAATATGTATGCCATTTCCATGGGAGGAGCAAACATTGTGTTAGGAGTTTAGTGGCTTACCACCTTGGGAACCATTAAAATGAATTTCCAAGATTTTTTCATGCAATTTCAGTTAGAAGGGAGGAATTTTAAACTAAAAGGACTGAGAGCAAAGTCCCCATAGATGGTAAGTTCTCATCAGATGCAAAAATTGCTTAGAAAGGGTGCAGAAGGGTTTGTGGCACAACTATTTTCATTGGAAGCACATCATTCCAATACATTTATACCCGTAGATATGCAAGCAGTTATAGATGAGCACTCAGTCGATGTTTGGAGAAATGCCCAAGGGCCTGCCTCTGAAAAGAGACCATGACCATGCCATCTAGCTAGTACCAGGGAGTCAATCACCCAACATCAGACCTTATAGGTACCCCTATATGCAAAAGAGTGAGATTGAGAAGATAGTTCAAGAGATGTTAGAAGCAGGAATTATTCGTCATAGTCAAAGTGCTTACTCTTCTCCTATAGTGATGGTATGGAAAAAGATGAAAATTATCGCATGTGTCCAAATTACGGGGAAGTTTCCTATTCCTATAATAGATGATTTGCTAGATGAGTTACATGGTGTTGTTTACTTTACAAAACTTGATCTTCATTCGGATATCATCATATTAGAATCAAGGATGAAGATATTCATAAAACAACCTTCAGGACACATGAAGGACACTATGAGTTCTTGGTAATGCCTTTTGGACTAACAAATGCACCCTCTACATTTCAAAGCTTGATGAATTCCATCTTTAAGGCATTTCTTCAAAATTTTGTTTTATTTTTCTTTGATGATATATTAATCTATAGAAAACATCGGAGGAACACCTATATCATGTAAATAAGGTGTTGGAAACTCTTGAACAACATCAACTTTATGCAAAACCTTCTAAGTGTTCTTTTGGTGTAAAGGAGGTTGAATATCCAGATCATATTGTCTCTTATGAAGATGTTAAAGTGGATCCTAACAAGATAAAAGCCATGCTTGAATGGAAGGTTCCCAAAACCCTAAAAAATCTTTGAGGATTTTTGGGGCTTATAGGTTATTATCGTAGATTTATATGGAATTATGGCATCATCGCAACACCACTCACAACTTTATTAAAGAAGGACTCTTTCCATTGGAACGAGCAAGCTACTATGGCCTTTGAGAAGTTGAAGGAGGCCATGTGCACCACTCCGGTTCTAGCCACCCCATTTTTCAAAAACATTCATTGTTGAATGTGATGCTTTAGGGTATGGTATGGGGGCAATACTCATGCAAGAAGGGCAACCCATTGCCTTTGAGAGCCACCAATTCAAAGGTAAGAATATATCTAAACCAGTTTATGAGAAATAAATGTTAGCAATACTTCATGCAGTGAAGCAATGGAGACCATATCTAATGGGACAACATTTCAAAGTAAAGACAGATCATGATAGTTTAAATACTTCTTAGAGCAATGTTTATCATCAGAAGAACAATAGAAATGGGTCTCAAAATGTTGGGGTATGATTTTGAGATAATATACAAGAAAGGGAAAGAGAATGTAGTTGTTGATGCTTTATCTCGAAAGGATGAATCTACCCAAGCATTGTTGTGTTCCATATCTATATTACAGGAGGATTGGATAGAGGATACAAGGTTTGAATGGAAAAATGACCTAGGTACACAAAATCTCATTCATAATCTCCAACAAGATTCAAGCATGTCAGAAAAATTTGTATGGAAAGGAGATGTTTTATGGTATAAAAATAGATTATATCTATGTAAGAATTCAATCCTTAAAAATAGGGTTCTATCTGAGCTCCATGCTTCTCCAGTAGGGGGTCATTCTGGCTTCTTAAAGACTTATCATCGAATCAAGCATGATTTTTTCTAGGAAGGGCTAAAAGAGATGTCCAAAAGTTTGTGGCAGAATGCATGGTTTGTCAGCAAAATAAGGGTGAAACAATTAAGTCCCCGAGTCTTTTACAACCTCTATCTATTCCTAGTCGGAGGTTTTCTATGGACTTCATCATAGGATTGCCTAAATCAGAAGGTAAAAATTTAATCATGGTGGTGGTGGACAGACTCACCAAATATGCCCATTTTTGTGCTTTATCACATCCATTTTTGCGAGTACAATAACTTACGGCCTTTAGGGAAACAATTTGGAAGCTACATGGGACACCAAAGATTATAGTAAGTGATCGAGACCCTATCTTTACTAGTAATTTTTGGACTGACTTGTTCTCATGCTTGGGCACATAACTAGCTCATAGTTCCTCTTATCATCCCCAGATTGATGGGAAAACAGAGGTGGTAAACAAGTGCTTGGAGGGATATCTTTGTTCTTTTACATCGAGATAAGCAAGCGAGATGGGTCCAATGGTTACCGCTGGCAGAATGGTGGTATAACACCTCCTTTCATACTTCATCTAAAATATCCCCTTTCTTGGCATTATATGGGTACCATCCACCATCTATCACTTCATCTTTGAGAGTCCATCCAAAGGTTCAAGCAGTTGAAGAACATATTCAACACCAACAAGAGGTGCTTTCTAATCTCGGGAGAATTTGGCCATGTCACAAAATCACGTGAAGCGTGACGAGGCAGACCAACATCACGGTGAAATACATTTTAAAGTCGGTGATTGGGTTTTTGTGCATTTACAACCATTTAAGAAAATTTCCTTAAAACAACAGAAAAAGGATAACAAGCTTTCACCTAAGTATTATGGTTCTTATCAAGTGTTACAGAAGATTGGAAATGTAGCATACAAACCGGAACTTGTCCATTACTCAAATTCATCCAGTCTTCCAAGTATCTTGCCTAAAGAAGGTAATTGACATGACAATATCAACCCGACTATGTTACCCAAGCTTGATGAAGAGAGTAAAATAATCTTGGAACCGGAATGCATCCTTCAGACATGCACTAAGTGATTGAGGACAAGGGTCATCACTGAGTATTTTATCAAGTGGAAAAATCTAGACAATGAAGATGCAACTTGGGAGGATGCAAATTTCCTACAGCAGCATCTAGATCTTTTCAACATTGGGGAAAATGTTGCTTAAGGGGAGGGGCACGCTACACCCTTAATCATATATCTTATATTGGATGTATATAGCCGACTTGTGGCTATCATAACTTCTTATCATTATGTATCTCTTTCATATATGTTATATTTTCATTAGTGGGTCGGCCTTAGTGTTGGCCATAACATAGGAATAGTATATATAGGGGTTAATAGGTAGTAGTTGATCATCATATTCAACATTTGAGTCTTATTGTCTGGTTTGGACGTTGTCCCCTCGAAGTGGCTAAGCTATTCTTCTTGCACATTGAGATCATTTATCTGAAATATTATGTTCACTGGTGTTATATTGTTGCTGATAATCAGATTTATACAAGTAATTACATTACATATTGTCGGTGACAATGCAGTGTAATACTTGAATGTAATGATTAAAGGTGAGAACAAATTTCTACGTCTCCGCCTTTCTTTCTGCCATGTAGGCACAATATTGGAATAAAATTTTGGCCTTATTTTTTTGGACCAAAGCACAATCAAGGCTTCTACACTGGTGCCCATGCTTTATTATGCTTTTTGACATAAAACCATTTAAACTTATCCTATTTCAACATTTTAAAATACTATGTCTAATTTCCATGTATAGTAAAATGGAATTAAAATGTAAATATTCAAAGGGTTGTAGTCCAATGGTGAGGATGATGGCTTGTTAAGCCATTTATCATGGATTGCATGTCCTCTAGTCGTCTCTCGCTAGCCAAAAGTTTCGATCTAGAGCTTACTCAACAAGTTTACATCAGTTGTATGTAATATCTATTCTATCATGGGGTAGAGATGCCGCTATCTATATAAATAATTGATTTTCCATTAAAAAATAATAATAATTAGTATTCAATTTTACCGTCATAATCTAGAGAAAATGATTATGCCATGGAAGATTATTTGTCGTGTCTTCTCTTGATTGATGTTAAGTAGATATTAAATTGTTTTCAAGGGTAAAGTTCTTGTTAAAAGAAAATTATAAAAACTTCCAAACAAGAAAAAATTGGAAGTGAAACCTTTGGGAATTTTTTTTTAAAATGAATAAAGATTAATTTAATCATTTAGCATTACAACATAGACTAAGTAATTAACACATTGATTTATCATTGGAAAACTTTAAAGAGATAACCACCAAATTAATTTATACATCCATTTATTGGAGAAACCATAGTAACTTTATAAGTCGAGTAACTCTTTTTCCCCCAATTCTAGTCTCTCACACATCTATTTTTGCCTATTTATTTTGGGTGATCTTGTGTGACTCTTAAAATGCCCTTTCAATTTAATTGGTTAAAAATCAATTAATATAGATCCTAGGTTATATTTGATAAATAAAAAATATATTTTTATTTTTATATATTAAGTTTTAATAAAAATGCATCCTTAAGGTTATTGAAGAATCTACAATCATGTGGAGGTAGAGTGAGGTAAGGAAGACATGGATAAAGCAAGTTCAAATAAGTACTTAGTCCTAAATCATGTCATGAGATAATTATTTGATCAATATAACTTGTAAAATTATAATACAAGTACTTAAGGTTAGGAATAAATGTGTTTTATAGAGTGTCGAGTAATGTGTGAAAAATATGAGGATATGTAAATGAACTATGGATAGAATCAACTTGAAGGGGGAAAATCGATATGTGACTATCCGAATTGATAATTGTGTTTTTGGGGGTTGGAAGTACAATCCAAATTTGAGGTATGATACACTCATCTTTGGATTTGGGATCTACAATTGGAATCTAGTGATGAGTTCTTTTACTTGCAAAAAGTATTATTTTTACCTTGAATCCCAAGCTTTTTGTTTAGTGGCCTAAAAAGAGGTTAGTATTGATTTGATTCAAGTTGCCTCAATGCCCATGTGGTGATTAGCACTGCTTATATAGCACTACTGTGAAGAGACCTTAGACAATTGTATTTCTCCCTCCCAACAGGTGTGTGAGAACATGTGAAAATGATGCATAGCTATGTGAAATTCCCTAAACCCAATGGCCCAATGTGCAATAATTCAGCAAATAAGAGTAATTAGTTATGAAAGTAGATGTGAAAATGCTTTTGAGATATTATCTATTGAAAAGATATTGTGATAAGTCCCACCCTTTGAAATAGTTTTAGGTGAATTGCTTATATAGTGATCAATCTCAAATTATGAACCCTTTGGCATGAAAAGGACATGAATTCAAATTCAAAAGTACCAAAAGGTCAACGTTAAGATATTTTTATTTCGTGAGTTTAAGTTAACATGAAGGTAGGATAGTATTGTGGGCCTCAATTCGTTTGTCTCGTCGAACTTTGTCTAGGATGAGCAAATTTGTGTTGGACACAACAAAGTGACAAATAACAAAAACCATAAGGTGGGGATCCTTAGAAAACACATCATTGTATAAGAATGAATACAAGAGAGTTGTTTAGAGTTATTGCATAGGAAGTAGAAATCAAAGAGAGGTAAAGTGTCAATTAATACTTTTATTCATATTATTAAACCATGCGCACTAAATCACTTAAAAGACATTGTACAAATGGGCAAATATAATTTGACTAAGTTAAGCTTTTTATCTTTAATATTTTTTAAACATGGTTTTATATATACCATATTGTACTACAAATATATATGTATTAATATGCATGTATTGCTTTTTATGTATCTTTACTTTGTTTAACTAAATCGAAAAAAAAAAAAATTATGAAAAAATAGGTTTAATTCTATATACATTAGAAAAAATAATTTATGGTTATTTTTGAAGTAGTTTTTATCATTTTTAGGGTCTATATACTAATTAAATTATTTTTAAAAATTTATTCATTAATATTTTGAAAAATATAAGTGACAACATTTTATCTACTACATTTCATGAAAAAGGGCACAAATTTCAACCATTTGACTTACTTATACTTCACCATTTTAATTAATGGTTTATAAACTAGACTCGAAACACTACTTTAAAATGGGTAGGATGCATGATATGTTATCTAAGTACTGCATTTCACTTAAAAAAGGTACTTCTTGGAATTTTAACTTTTGACTTAACGTATATTCGACCATTTCCAGTTATTTGTTTTGAAATTAGACTCAAAATGCTAAGATTTATGTATTCATATCATCTTCAAATCACGAATATAGGTATTCATACGTAAAAACATGTTCACTTAATCCCTTTTTGGCCCACCATTTCCATAAAATCACCAATAATAATAATTAAAACCAACTTTTGGGAGTTTGGAGGCCAATTAAAAGGATTGGTGTCATTTAGTGTTGACGCTAAGTGTGTTGAATGAAACAAAATCCAAACAAATTTAGAGGCTTCAGTGTTTATTTGAGTTGTTTTTAAGAAATGACTAATTGTCTGATAGTTAACATGTCAACAAAATTCAGTAATGCAAAATGCATGAGTTAGTGAAAAATTAAAAAATAATACTTTCTTTAACACGTTTTCTTCAAAATATAGTGAATGGGAGATTAAAAAAAAAAAAAAACACATCTTATTGCAATATGCTTTGTGTACGTTACCACTTTGATTCTTAAAGCCTATAAAAAAATATTATAATTAAAACTTTGAGCATATGAATCTGAGAAAAACACGGCCATAACTTAATATTTTAATTATGATATCATTATTTTAATAACAATAATGTTATAGGAGAATTATATCACAAGATGGATGTGTTGTGGTTGATTTGTATTAGTGGTAACACCGACATACTTGCTCACCTTAAAATTGGTGGAACTATTAAGTCCTGAATGTGTAATAATAGCTTGATACTTTCCATAAAATCCATAAAAGTCAAATTTTCCATTTTCATCGGTGATTCCTTCTATGGCTTTATTGTTCCACTCTTTTATCAACTTATCCACCACATCTCCAGTGGCTAGATTTTTAAAATTATTGTCTGTTAAACACATTTTGTAACAACCATACGAATGTAATGCTGACCACATCACAATACCATCTACAAATTGATGTGAAAATCCCTCTCTTAACACTTCTTCCAAGTACTCTGCTTGTTTTCCCCACCCAAAGAATTTGTAATATCCACCTCCGTGAGCCAAATTGGTAATCCTGTAGACCCCAATCTATCTAAAATTGAACGCATTAAAGGAATATTTGGCTTTGCAAAATGAGATTCTAGACCAATTCCTGCCATCACTTCTAGACTTATTATATCTTGTAATTTTTTCAAGTATGCATCAGGAATGACCTGCAAGATGAGCAAACGAGCCACTTAATAAAACTTATTAAAAATAGAACTTCATGCCCTATAAGCATTCCCCTTGCGTTATACTATTACTTCATATCATGCAAAAGAATCTAGATGAAAATACATTACCATGTTATTTACCTTGTTGTCATTGCATGTCTCTATGGTATTATAGTCATTCATGAACATGGGTGTCAAGGGGTCCAATTGTTGAGCAAGTCTAAAGAACTCGAGGGACGCATTGGGTCCTAATTTGTTTTCGAAGAATGAGAAGTGAAGCATCTCATTGCTCACATCCCAATTTAAAAATTGGCCTTTATAACGACCAACTATGGATTTAAGTCGAGACTCCACTGCAGTTTGTAGATATTGAGTGCTAGAAAATCCTTAACCCATTGAGGAGTGTACTTGGGGTCCTCCCAAAATATGTTGTGCCCTCGCATGGATATGTTATGGGACTTTCAAAAGTCCACAAGAGCATCTGCGTCTTTGTAATTGAGAATTCCTTGTCGAGACTCCGTACTATACCATTTCAACTCGTTCTCAAATGTCGCTACATTAAATCGCTCCACAAACCATTTCTACAATTTCAATAATATCAAGATAAATTAATAGATAGAGATGTATAATATCTAAAATTACAAAACTTGCTATTAAAATTATTGTTAGCATTTAAAATACAATACAAAGCAAAATGTATATACTTTTAATAGATTCAATTATATAAATTTGTTGATAGATTTAAATAATGAACCTATTATATGCACCATTTTTTTCCTATGAACAAATTTTTATCATACTTATGCGTTAAAATTAAATCCCTTATCTTATTAGTATAAAAATGCATAGAATAATAATTATTGATGAAACTCATTTGAATAATAATTAAAATCACACGAGTAAAAATCTCACAGAACTATATTATCTATACTTATACGTACCTGATAAGCATCGTTGTCCAGGATAGTTTTAGCTATGGCTGAACCAAAGGAAAGTCCCTCCTTGTTTGATTTATCATGATTTTGGCTCCTTTCAAAGGGCTCCCTCCACTGTCTACAATATGCACCATAACATTCCCTTGTCTATTCTGTTATGACACATATAATCTGTGCTGTTATAATCATTGAGAGATGAATCAGATTAAGATCTAAAGAAGAATCTAATGTGTTATACCTTTTCAATACTGGCTTGTTGCTGTAATCTCCACTCCTCCTTGCTGAATGGTTGAAGTGATACACTGTCCAAAAATATTTCTACTCCAACATCTGTACTCTAATAACATATGGACATATATATACATTATTAATTTATCATACATATACATAATATATTAGTAATTATATATATGTGTATATTTATTTCAAATTAGTATGTACCTCAAAGTATATTGTTGCTGAAGGAGGAGAGAAATCTAGAGCAAGGCCTCCTTTGAGTAGAGACCAACAACCAGATCCAGCAATGACTGTACCAGCACAGTTGTAAGTGGTACCACCTGTGTCTGGGTTTTCATGGCAACAGTGGCCTTCACAATAGCAGCACTGGAATTTCCTCCACTGATCTGCACCCAAGCTGAATAAGGAATTTTATGATGTTAAGGAATTTTATGATGTTAATGAATTTTAGTTGTACTTCATCAGAAAACTTGTATGTAGTTGCACTCTTGGTGCAGGTGGTCAAACTGGCAAGGCTAAAGGAATGTATCACATGCAAAACACAGATTTAAAAACCTCCATTGCCATGAAAATAAAAATTTGTAAATTTTAAAATAATATCAAAAATATAAACTAATAAAAAAATATAATCAATTTAATTTAACATAATAATGTAATTCAATTTAAATATAAAGCAATGAAAAATAAATACAAACTATTCAATATTTTATAGAAAATACATTTAAAGCACAGTAAATCATCTATAATTTTAAAAATCAAATATGTTTATATCAACATAAACATTAGTCAATAATATAATAATAATTTTAATATTGTTAAAAATAAAAGTTGGTATCTAGTAAATTTTAATCTTCCTTAATTTACAAATTTTTGGGTTTTTGAAATTTGAATTTGGCTAATTTTGAGGTGTTAATTTATTTTTCTTAAATTTGATGGGTACAAATTAATTTTTGGGTTGATTCACCTAGCATTTACAGTAATAGCCAAATTTTTATATTCAAATTGCCTTTACCGTGTGCACAAAAGAGAAATTTGCTACTATTCAGTAGCCTAATGTTACGAGCTGACAGTTGATATCAGCCGACAGCATTTCCTTTCAATTCATGACATTCGTCAAGATTTCAAAATCATTTACAAAAATTCTCCAAGTAATATCTATGATTATTTTTTAAGGGATTCAAGTACAATTTACCCTGCTCTAAATAGTTTCAGTGTAATGAAAATGTTTAGCTAGCATTAGAAACCCTGTATAACAGGTTGTGTACCTAATTTGATTAAACTATAAAAATATATAGAGTTAAATTCTTTAACATAATTTATATGTTTATAAATATTAATCAGGGAATATTCAGTGACTCGAGTTTCCAACAATTAAGTTTTAATATAAGATAAGAACAATCAATTAATCTTATAGAGTGCACCATCAATTAACCTTATATAGAGCAGCATACACTGCGTCATCAACACATACTGAAAGTAAATCGTGGAATTTAGATGGGATCTCACCCAAACTTTTTAAACTAAGAAAAAATACTGGAACTAACCTCTAGACCACAGGCCAATGGATTCTAATTTCTGATAGACTAAACTATGCCACAAATAGCAAGAAATCTGAAATGAATTGTACTTGTTTTTTTCTTTAGACAATAAGTTAATATAACTCGTTATAAACAGATCTATTTATTTTTGGGACTGGCTGATCAGAAGTTAATGGAGTCTCTTTCCTTACATATGATATTTAATTAGTTGGTAAGCCCAAAATTAGCATGTAATTCATACCTGCTAATGTGTACATGAGTCCTTGGGTTAGATTGAGCTTTTGAGAGGCAGAATCATAACCGTTTTTTCTTCCACTGGCAACTATATATTTGTTTCCATATTGGTCAGATCTTATTTCTAATTTGCTCCCTCCAAAGGTACTCCAGCCAGTCAACCCATTTTCAAATTCAGGATTCACAATAATTCCTCCTCCATATGAAGATGGTAGTGGCAGGCTAACACACTGTAACATAGAAATTCCATACCATCAATTACATGACAAGACAGGTTATACTCTAAAAAGGGTTTCAACTAGAGAAGTTAAAAGATGCTCAGCAATAAATATTTAAAAATAATGGATATAGCTATTTAGAAGTTTTATCAAACACAAGTGTTTCGAACATGTTTGATTAAGTGACCCTGACATAAATGTGTGTATACATTTACAACAAAGGCCAAATTGAATTACCTTCGTAGTAGCAAAAGAATCATAGTAGGCTCCTGTCTCTGCAAACAGAATGGATCCGGGCATGAGTCTTATTGCTCTCACAATTAATCAAGTGAGAATGTCACATATTATTGAAAAATCTTGTAACATATACCATTAGCACAAACTGCTTTCATTTCGGCTGAGCACACCAACATCAGTAGACTTATGAAATTTGCTGTAAGATAGCTTGCATCCATATTATGATATTCCTGATATGATATGATAACCCTAGTTAGAAGCAGCAGAAAATAAAGAATAATACTATCAACCCTAAACTAAAACACCCAGCTAATTTAATTTAACTGGCTTAAAATATAAGTTTATTAAGAAGGTAATAAGTTTCATATTAAAAGTACAAGATAAATTATTGCTGCAAATCTAATATTCAAGTTAAACAAACTACACTCAATCATAATACTGGTAAGATTTAGATCTAATTGATATGAAATTGTAAGACTAAAGATCAATATAAACGAATACATAATAGAGGTTGTGTTTCAGTGTGAATTTACATTAACAAAAAATTGATAGGAATTGATTATAATTCTCAAACTATAAATCAATATTAACAATCACACTTAAAAAGATTATAAAATTAAAAATCAACATATAATATAGCGACTCGAATCATAATTACAACAAATTACATCTAAATCATAATTAAAAAATTAAATATCAAAACTCTAAATTCTTGAAAACAAAGAAACTTTCAAGCCTATGTTATCTAAATAAAAGAAAATCAAACCAAAAACAATAAAACACAGAAGATAATCATAGTTGTTCCTCTATATATATACACACCTTATGTGAGGGCCTAAACCTGCCTTCTGTGAAATAATATGGGATCGAAGGAGGCTTTATATACGTGTTGGAGCCCTTCTCTCCCGAAATAAAATATATACACACTAAAAGTTTCAGTGGGAATATGTGCATTTCAAACTAAAAAACTATCCCTCATTAGTAGTAGTGGAGCACTATGAATATTTTTGTGCAGAGATATTGAAATATAGTTGCAGTAAGCAGCCACTGAAGGTTATAGTCATGCTTCATGTCCGCTGGCAGAGATGTCACTCAGGGGCCAAATTTGAAGTCGTCAATGCCCTTCAAACGTCTTTTAGCTTGTCATAGAAGGGTGATTAAAATTTTACACTTCAAAAAAAAATTGAAATTTAAAATTACACTTCAATACTAAAAGGCATTAAATATTATAAATTTTCATTAGAAGGGCTAACTAAAAAAATAACTTTTCATGTAAATTGTATGCTAAGTTAATTTTTATAATTTGTTAAATTGATTTTAATAAATAAAATATTAAATAATAATTAGAGCAACAAACTTCATGTTTGTTAGCTTTCTATTTTCTATATTAAAAGAAATCTTCACTCACTTCAAAAAAATCATTTACAAATTCACTATGAAAAAGGATAAATATCTAGAAACTAAACAATTTTTTGCTCTTTCTATTTTCAAAATAGCTATATTTTGTTTTAGCTTTTGCTAGCTTTCAAATCATGTTTGGAATTCCCTTATTTATTTTGTAAACTAGTCATTTAAATTATTTATCTTGATTTTTAATTTAAATGAATTTTAAAATTATTATTCGATGTTATATATTTAATAATTTTGACATTTTTTATATTTATTTTATTAAGAAGCTAACCTTTTTATTTTTTTATTGAATGGTAATGTGTTATTTTATCTGTCATTTACGAAGGGTAAAGCTTCAACTAGCTTGTCAAATTAAAATATGGGGTGCCCTTCAAATTTGATCACGATGTCACTCCATGCTATCAATACATGTTAAATAAATTAAGAACAAAACAGACACCCACGAAATTGAGATGACCCACCTAGTTTGTCCATTTTATGTGCATATTTGTTGTTTTGTCCTTTCAAGTTTTTTAAATTATTATTTCTTGCGTGGCTTAGTGGTTGTATTGTTTGAGGATTAGTTATTTAATATGGTTTTAGCGTATTTGTGTGTTAATTGATTATTGGTTTGGATTAGATATTGAGTGGTTTATGTTTTTTGGAGTTGTATTGTTTTTTATGTGTTTTATTTTTATTTTTTGTTATATGTTTTTAAGTTTATTTTCTCTTTATGTATGTTTTTATTTTCTCGTGTTTTTGGAAAACAAACAAATTATAGCTTCCGTTCTTTAGAACTCAACTACTATAATTTTGATTTACTTATTTATGGGCCTTTTTAATTTTTGTTTTAGGGTTTTCAATGTTTTTAGTTTTTATGTGAGTTTTGATTGTTTATTGTGTATTAGCAAAAGTAGGAATTCCTTTTTTTCAAGAGCATCTACATGTCAAAAGCATATTTCAAGCCTTTAGAAAAAACATCTAATGTTGGGATTTTGGACAACCACTTTGTATAATAAACTAAACAATGAAACCAAAATAAGAAGGGATCCAAATAAATAAAAAATATGCACATAATATTGACATAATAATTATCCTAGGAAAACCCTTTCGGTAAAAATCTATTCAAAACCTTGTTTCTTGTATTAACTTAAACCAACTTACAAATACAACATGAAGCCATCAAGGCTTTGAATTAAGACTTACATACACACTCCACCATGATCCAAAGATGTAGTCTTCCAACACAAATCTACGCCGACCCTTGTCAACACGTTCTTCACCAAACAATAACCTTGACAACCTCCTCCTTTCCAAATCTAGACTAATCCTAGGATTCTACCAACTTGTCTCTTGCAAGTTCCAACTAATTGTCATGTTCTACATCTCACACCGAGAGAGCATGAACTTTTATAATCAAAGCACCTCCTAAAATTAACCTTTTCTTAAACCCTTAAAAAAGAGTAAAATAAGACTTTTATTTGTGCCCTTACTTTTTCCACAAGACTCAAGTTGACCAACTAAATATAGTCCATCCACTAAAATTAGTGATGTATGGAAAGTATGAGACACATATTTTAACAGTCTCTCACTTGTTGAATACTTTCCATTACGGAGACCACAAACCCACTCTTTAGTAGCCTTGGGCTACAAAGTCCATTTCTTCCCTGCACCAAGTAACCTTCTTAACACGCACTCCTTTTGTCAATGAATTTGCTACCTTTATCTTTTCTCCACTCTCTCCACCATTTCCCTTCCAAGATGATATTACATATCATTATACAACACTAAAGAGTGATATTTCTTGCTTACACCAAGATCTTGATGTAGCAAGTAACACCCTGATATCAAATAACATGGTCATAGTTCTCTACAAAAACCCGAAGATCCACTTCACCTCACTTCAATCTTCCATGCCCAAATTAGACATATATCTACTAAAAATCTCACTACATGTGTACAATGTCAAGTCTCACACAGACCATTGCATACATTAGGCTTCTCACCACAGTCCATTAAGGAACCTATCAAACTCAATCCTAGGCCTACCTACCATATCCAAGATTCTATAAACCAAATCATGTGATCTCAAAACCATTAGCAAAGACAACCAAAATCCTCATCGAGTGCATCATTGGCTCTGATACAATGGGTTTTTGGGAAACCAACATGCAATAAACTAAACACAAAAAATATACAAGTAGAGATATAAATGGATAAATAAAATGCATTGAATATTGACACATTATTTATCCTAGGAAATCCCTTTCATGTAAAAAACCCAACTAGAATTTTGCTTCTTGTATTGACTTAAACCAACTTACAAATAAAACTAGAGGTCATCAAGGATCTAAATCAAGACTTGCATACACACTCAACCATGATGCAACATGATCCTTTGAGAAAAAATATGCACTAACTCTCAATATGTCAACTTGTTCTTCATTGAAAAATAATGTTTACAACAACAACCTTCTCATTTCTAGATCTAGAGAAATCCTACGATTCTACCAAATTATCTCTTAAAAGTTCTAGCTACAATTGTCACTCATCTCACAATGAGTGCATGCACTTTAATGACCAAAGAACATGATCCTAAAATTAATCTTACTTACTCGCACCACAAGCAAATAATCCTAACATAAAACTTTCAATCTAAGCCATTATATTTTCCCAAAAGACTCAATTTTACCAAGTAAAATTATTTCCACTACTAAAATTAGTGATGTATGGAAAGCATGAGACATGTGTTCCAACATCTAACATTTATGTGTTGCATTCAATGAAAGTGATAAGAGTTTAGACACATTGCATTACACTTGAGTGTCTACTAAATTGCATTATACTCGGTGTGTTCTTTTTCAAACTATTAAAAATCCATGTCTTGATAATAATGGAGGGATAAAACATGCCATCATTAACTCCTTGTAGTTTTAACATTTTTATAAGGTGTTACGAAATATTAGGGTTCCAAGAAGGAGAACAATGTCCTACCAATTTGTAGTGAATTCTAGAAAAGTGAGTGTTATTTTCAAAGCCCCAAAGCGAAATACAAATATGGTTTTGAAATTCATTTTCCCCTATCTACTAGTGTAGACACCTAATTGTGATATGGGACTAGTTTATTTATTTGATACTAGTGTATTTATGTGTTTATCAATTATTGGTTGAATTTAGGCAATTATTTACATATCTTCCTTATTTTTTTGTTTATTGTCTTATTCCCTTGTGTTCCTTGTGCCTTTTGTCTATTATCTTATTCCCTTGTGTCCCTTGTCACTTTCAACCCTTTTGGAATTCTTTGTATTTGTTTTGGAATTTCCCTTGTCATGTTTCCCTTTTCTCCTTTGGTCTTCTCTCTTCCCTTTCTTTTGGCATCGTTTGGGGTATTGACTAGTTTCACAATTTTTACCAAATTTATATTTATCCTTATATTCATTTCTTCTATGCCACCCTTTGGCCCTTATTTTTAGTTTTTAAAATTATGTGAATTCCTTTTTTGTCTTTTTTCATGTTGTGTGTTTTTTATGTGCTAAAAAGTCCGACTTTGAATGCAAGAAGTCTACACATGTAAAAGTTCCATACTATATTTATGAAAAGGAATCAATTAGAAAAGAGATGTTGAAGTTATAAGAACATAATTTATTCTCTTTTTGAAGCATCCTTGTGTGAAAAGCAAAATTCATGCATTTTAAGATCCATTATAGCATATATTAATTAGTTTTACATGCATTGAAAGGTAAAGGTTATGACACTTGCATACACAATATTGATGGTTTTATTGCATTCAATGTTTCTTATGATTTTGAAAAATTACTAGGGGCCTCATAATAATAAAGGGATAACGCATGCCCCCATTAACATCCCTCATTTGTATGTGTTTTACAAGTTGAGTTTGGATTAGGGTTACAAATAAGGGGATCGAATTCGTGATGATTCATGACATAACCAAAGAAAGTAAACAATTTTTTTGTATATTATGCATAAATATATAATTCACTATCATATTCATCCTTGCACAAACATTTCAAATTTTATAATTTTCCTAGTGTCATAGATTTCTATCATCTTCACAATTATGGTCATCACTTCTTTCTAGTCCTATTTATGATGGTTAACTTTCCATATTGGATTGACATGCCTTCATATTTGTACATAATCAAATATTATTGTCCACCCTAGGTTTTGGACTAGTGGTAGAGAATGTGCAAAAAGTGAAATGGCATTCCTTGTTGACTTGATATACCTTTAGATTTAGAGAAAATGTGGATTCTCATGATATATCCCATGTTAACATCCATACACATATATAAATGTATTTTCTTTTTTGACTACATCTCGACATTTGACAAGGGCCCGGGTAGATTAATTGACATCATAGAGTGTGTGAGTTAGAAATTTAGTATCCGAACTATCATCCGACTCGGCCACCCATGTCTAGCTAGAATCCTATGCAAACCTAAGTTATTAACGCTATGTTTTTTTAATGTGGAAGATGGTACATGGGTTGAAATTAAAGGATCAAAAGTAGTTTTAAAATGATGGGAATTATGCATGTAGTGAAAAATTGAAATAGAGTTTGTGGGAAAGGAAAACAAAGGAATCATTGGAGGAAGTCGGGTCCTATCTATGTTGAATGTGTTAGGAATCGGATGATAACAAAGGACACATTGATGAATAGACACGATAAGCCTCCAAAAGATAATCACTCTAAGAGAGGGCGAAAGCCTCACAATTATTATTGATGTTCAATCAAATCATTTACAATGGATATGGTTGCAATACTTATAGGTATTGTACAGAATCAGTACAAAATCAATTGCATAGGTGCAACAAGAAACCTTACGTGAATACAATATGACAAATATGGTTATAAAACCATATAACAATACATACGTGATTATAATAAGCCAAATAATATGGTTTCAACCATTACATAACAAGTTACCTACCTAACCGAAGTAATAAATCACTTACCATAGTAACACAAAATTACATACATAGTAAATGCATAAATTAACAACAAGAAACCATGTTTACCTAATATTCCCCCTTAATTTTTCATTACCTCAAGGATGAGGAGAAGCACTCTCTCGAACAACTCGAACTTGTCACGTGCATGTGACTTTATGAAGATATCTACTCATTGTTCAAATTGTTGGGAAAAATTGTAGTTGTATATTGTGTTTCAAGGCATACTCATGTATGAAATGAACATGTACCTCAATGTGCTTAGTTCTCTCTTGAAAAATTAGATTGTGAACAAGTTTGAGAACACCTTCATTGTCAACATACAAGGTGGGAGGTTTTTCCTGTGGTGCTCCAAGTCCTTCCAATATGCAACATAGACATATCGCTTCACTCCACCTGCAACATGATATTTGGCTTTTTTTGTAGAAGAGTGAGAAACAAAGTTTTGTTTCAACTCCACCACAATGAGAAACTAATATGCGCATCTGAAATAAAATTGTAGAATAAAATAACACAACACTAAGAGACAAAGTATTTAACGTGGTTCACCCAATTTGATATTTGAATTTTGTAGAAGAGTGAGAAACAAAGTTTTGTTTCTTTCTTCCCCATGATATCGATCCAGTGGGTATCCAAAAGAGAACACAAATCCAAAAGGGTAAAAAGCACGTGCATGACCTAAATTTTTTTTTTTTTTTTGGGGGCCAAAAGTGGACAAAAACCTAAAAATGAATTAAATGCAATCGCATTTTGCAATACAAAAACCTAAAAATGAATGATCGCAATAACGCGATCGCAACGTTATGTTTTCTTAGGCTTGGGAATTCATGAACCTAAAATGCGTACGCATTATAATGTGATCGCATTATAACGCATACGCATTTCTGGTTCTATGAAACACGTATGTGTTTTGGGCTATATGAAGTTTAGAGGGCCTAACAAAGCCATATTTACTAAAATAAATGTTAAGTATTAGAAATAATAAAAGTATAAAGAAATAATAAAAGTTAGGTCACTCTGCACTGATGGAAGGGATCCCTAGCTCGACAATATAATCTAGAAGATAGTTTTTCAAAATCTAATATGGTCAGTACTTACTCATTTTTCAGAATTTCAGCAATGACCTAAAACTTTTAGACCATATATATTGTAGTCGGTCTTTGTTTTGCAAAACATATAGTCATTTTGTAGGTTTTTGACCTTATGGATTGGATTTTGGCCCTACCACTTCTTGAATTGGTACTAATTTTGAAATTTTGTCCATAATTCACTTTAGTGACCACGAATCAGCTCTATGATGCTTGTCTACTTCTTACTAAAATGAGATCCTCACTTTGTAGATAGAGGATTGCTCCTGAATGGGATTCATGTCCTATGGAAAAATGAGGTGATTGTAATGTGCCTCCTCCTTAGGGCTCAGGGCTTAAGGTTGAGGGTTTAGGGTTTATGATTTAGTGTTTAGGGTTTAGGGTTTAGGTTTTTGGTCTTAGGGTTCGGGGCTTAGGGTTTAGGGCTCATGGTTTATGGTTTATGGTTTAGGGTTTATGGTTTAAGGTTTAGGGTTTAGAGCTCATGGTTTAGGGTTTAGGGTTCAAGGTTTAGGGCTCAAGGTTTAGGGTTTAGTGTTTATGGGTTAGGGTTTCGGGGTTCAGGTTTGAGGGTTTAGGGTTTAGGGTTTGGGATTAGGGCTTATGACTTAGGGTTCATGGCTTAGGGTTTAGGGTTTAGGTTTAGGTTTAGGGCTCAGGGTTTAGGGTTTAGGGTTGAGGTTTAGGGTTAAGGGTTTAGGGTTTAGGGTTTAGAGTTTAGGATTTAGGGCTTAGGGTTTATGGCTCATGGTTTAGGGTTTAGGGTTTAGGTTTAGGACTTAGGGTTTAGGGCTCAAGGTTTAGGGTTTAGGGATCATGGTTTAAGGTTTAGGGTTTAGGGTTTAGTGTTTAAGGTTTAGGTTTAGATTTTAAGGCTCAAGGTTTACGGCTCATGGTTTAGGCTAACCCATTCACTCACTGTAATGTTATGTGTCTTACCCATTCTTATTAGTATTGAATGAGTGTATTCAACTAAAAAGGGTTCATCTTCTTTGTAGGTATAACATTCAAAGGGAGTCATCACAATTTGATTCCTTTCATCTACTAATATTTTGAAGGAGGGAAATTACAGATATCCAAGAACAATTCAGTACAAATAAATGTTACCCAATACATCTATCTTCTTTTTCCCATCGCATGGGAACTATTTCACTCATTGTAATGTTTTGTGTCTTACCCATGTTTATTAGTATCAACATAGAGTATTCAACTTAAAAGAGTTCATCTCTTCTTAGCTAGAACATTCAAAGAGAGTCATCACAATTTGATGTCTTTCATCTGTTGATGTTTTGAAGGAGGTAAATGCCAGATATCCAAGAACAATTTGGTATAAAGAAATTTTTTGACGCTCTTTTGAATAATTATTTCAATTGCAAGCTTTATCGGGAACAAAGGTTTCATTCGAAGAACAAAGCTTGATATGTCTAGTGCTTGTGTAAGCTAGAAATTTGAGAGGATTTCTGAGGTTCAAGTTTATTTTCCAAGATGCATTACTCCAATTTTTGAAAAAATTTCTCCAAATGCAACGACATTCTGATTCAGACACTCAATGATTCTTGAATGTCCAATCTTACCATAGACCCCAGTAGTCCTCGATCCTTGGATATAGGAGACACCGTTACTTGGCTTCTATTTATAACATAGAGATATTTGTAAATTCGTGTTATGACCTCTAAATCTGTATGAATTTCAAGTTGTTTGGAAATCACATCACACCCTTCACTAGGATTGATGACTACCCCTATCTTTTTGAAGGTGCTTTTGAAAGCATCCATGGGTTTATCATAGAAGGAATTATCAATGAATGGAAGGTCACTAAGTCGTAGGCCACTGACTCCCATTCAAAACTAAACAAGAAAGATTTACTAGGTGATTGATAACCCCTTTGTGTTCTTAGCCATTCCCTAGTTGTTATGCTTATTTTGAACACTTCAAGAAGTTCTGTCAAATTTTCTATCCATTCCAATGGTAGAATATCTTTCCCTTTCTCCAAAGGAGAGGATACTACAGTGATTTGGTTCGATCCTACACCTCCACGTTGGAATATTCTATGTGTTTCTTCCATTTCTTTGAGATTAATTTTCTTGTTAAGATGGTTATTTTTTCCAGCTCCCAATGGTTCATCCTAGCTTGCATACTACCATACATGGAAATATGAGAAATGTGAAATTTGTTTGAGTGTGAAGAAATTGACATTCAAGAGCACAAGTATATGTGGGGAGAAACAAGTTTGGTAGAGATGTGTAATATGTATTACAAGGCACAAGGTAGATGTCATATCCATTTAGTTTCTTGTCCCACCTCTCATAAACAAGGTAGTTGTATAAGTAGACTCAATGATGGTTCTAGGCACAAGACTAGGAAATATGGTCCTAATATTGATATTCAAAAGATGAACTCACTCATGAGACCTACTAGAAATATATGAGGTTTAGGGGTTAGAGCTTAGGGCTCTGGATTTAGTGTTTAGGGTTTAGGGCTCAGGGCTCAAGGTTCAAGGTTTAGGGTTTAGGTAGGTTTTATGGTTTATGGTTTATGGTTAAGGGTTTAGGGTTTAGGGTTTAGGGTTTAGGGTTTAGATTTAGTGTTTAAGGTTTAGGGTTTATTATTTTGGTTTTAGGGTTTATGTTTTATAGTTTAGGGTTTAGGTTTAGGTTTAGGGGTTTAAGGGTTAAGGGTTTAGGAAGTAAAGCTTAGGGTTTGGTATAGGTTTAGGGTTTAGGTTTAGGGCTTAAGGTTTAGGGTTTAGGTTTAGGGTTTAGGGTTTAGGGCTAGGGTTTAGGGTTTAGGATTTAGGTTTAGGGTTTAGGGTTTAGGGTTTAGTTTTTAGGGTTTATGGTTTAGGGTTTAGGTTTTAGGGTTTATGGTTTAGCATTTAGGGCTCATGGTTTAGGTTTTAGGGTTTAGGATTTAGCATTTAGGGCTTAAGGTTTATGGTTTATGGTTTAGGGCTCAAGGTTTAGGGTTTAGGGCTTAGGGCTTAGGGTACATGGTTTAGGGTTTAGGGCTTAGGGATCAGGGTGTAGGGTTCAAGGTTTAGGGTTTATGGTTTAGGGTTTAGGGTGCATGGTTCAGGGTTTATGGCTCAAGGTTCGGGGTTCGGAGTTATAGGTTTAAGGTTTAGGGGTTAGAGCTCAGGGCTCTAGATTTAGGGTTTAGGTTTTAGGGATCATGGCTCAGGGTTTAAGGTTTAGGGTTTAGGGTTTAGGGTTCAGGGATTAGGGTGTAGGGTTTAAGGCTTAGGGTTTAGGGTTTAGGGATTAGGGATTAGGGTTTAGGGTTCATGGTTTAGGGGGTTTATGTCTCAAGGCTCGAGGTTCGGAGTTACGGGTTTAAGGGTTAGAGATCAGGCTCGATTTAGTTTTTAGGGTTTAGGGCTTAGGGCTTAGGGATCGGGGTTAAGGGTTAAGGGTTTAGGGTTCAAGATTTAGTGTTTAGGGTTTATTATTTTAGTTTTAGGGTTTAGGGTTTATAGTTTAGGGTTTTGGTTTTAAGTTTTTTTGAGGGTTTAGGTTTTAGGGTTTAGGTTTAGGGTTTAGGGGTTTAGGGTTATGGGTTTAGGTTTATGGTCGTAGAATTTAGGGTTTAGGATTTAGTTTTAGGATTTAGGGTTTAGGGTTTAAGATTTAGGGGCTTAGGGCTTAGGGTTTAGGGCTCGGCTTAGGGTTTAGGGTTTAGGGCTTTAGGTAATTTAATGTTTAGGGTTTAGGGTTTAGGTTTAGGATTTAGGGTTTAGGGATTATGGTTTAGGGCTTAGGGTTTAGGTTTAGGTTTAGGGTTTAGGGTTTCGATTATAGAATTTAAATGCTAAAATATTTAGGTTGAATGTTGAAATCTTTAAAATTACTTATGTACTGACCAAATTATACTATAAAAAACTATCTCCTAAACCGTGACTAATGGAGCTATGAGACTAGTTCCATAAGGTGCAGAGTGACCCTAATTTCTTATATTTACTAAAATAAATTTAAAGTATAAGTTTTTCATTTATTATTATTTATATTTTATTATAGAAATAATAAAATATAAATAATAATAAATGAAAAACTTATACTTAAACATTTATTTTTATAAATAGAAGCATGCCAAAATCACATATAATGTTTATACTATGAAGAATGCATACGTGTTTTGTGTTTTTACTTTTTCCAAGCCATGCCTCAAGGCTTGGATCTAGTTTGGATCCCCAAGCCTGAGGCATGGACCTACACAAACACAATGAAACAATGTTTTTTGCGGGATAATGCAAAAATTCTACTTCCACCATGAGTAATCAACATAAAGCGATCGATTTTTTTAAAAAAATTATACCATGATGTAGAGCAGAGTTTTCCTTTCTAAAAATATATGTTTTCAAATTTTCTGACTAATATAAGGTTTCCATATTATTTATTTTCTAACTATGCCTTTTTATAGCTATTTTTGAAGTTTAAATATGTCTATCTTTTGTCATGTATCTTTTTTTTGGCTTATCGAAATTGAAAAAAATAACTATACTATCCCAAACTAGGCCTAATTCTATACATATTCAAAAAAAAATCTAATTTTTGATATTTTTTGAGGTAGTTAGGGGGGGAGCTCCGTTATGTTTTTAAATTTAAATTTTTATACTAGAAAAATCAAGAAAAAATAATCGTTAAAAAATCTATAAAAAATGGAGCCCAAACTAGATGCTTCTAGCTATCTTTCTATAAAAGGGTTTTCAAAAATACTAAATGGTGCTCAAAAAATGGTGGGGGGCACGAAATTCACTCTCTTATGTTTTTTAACAAAAATAGGAGCACATGTTGGTATTTTAGTTATTTTACCCACTTAAAATTATCTATTTTTAATCAAATTTAGTAGCTTAGAAACTAGACTCAAAATGCTACAATTCATATTTATACAACATCTTCCAATTTTGAGTGTAACTATTTCAAAAACTCGTAAAAATTTAAGTTTTTTATTTTATTTTAGAAAAATGCATCCACTTAAGACCCTCTTTTGGCCCCCCAACTTGGTGCACTTACCCAAAAGTGGATTTCCTATCATCAATATTAACTTTGCATTATCTGAATCCAAATATCCAGTCAAGAAGAAGTTATCATTCTTCTTGTACTCCAGACCAAGATGTTCCCCACCTTGTGTCATCTTTTCATGGATGTCCCTATGTTTTCCCAATGCATCTTTGTCATGGAAGTGGTGTGTCTAGGGAGTCACAAAGTGTTGGTTTCATGTTAGTCCATGTTGAGTCAAATTGATGCCTTTTAGGTGCATGTGAGTCATGTGAGTCTCTGTGGTGCAAAGTGAAGTAGTGAAATACTTGGAGCATGTGTATAGCAGGTGAATGAACTCCTTCTAGGACTCAAAAATTCAAGAAACAGGTATTGGATTAAAATGCCACTTCTAGCAAAAACTTCCCTTGAGAAACCCAATTGTTCTTGCATGCAAATGAGATGGTATAGACAAATTAAGAAAAAAATTTGTCAAACCAACCATGGGAGATGGTGAAGAAAGGTGTCTTTAGGTCCATGCAAAATTTCAGGTCCTCGAGAGGTCATTTGAGCAAGTTATTCAAGTTTTTGTGAAACTGGTCCTTTGAGAAGCTCATTTTGAGTTATGCAGCTTCTTAGGTGTCAAAAAAAATATGAAGGAATGCTCAGATAAGTCATAAGATAATTTTTTGTAGTAAATTGACCTATAATTCTTTTGCAAAAATAATTTTGTCAAATGGAGGTGTATTCGAGAAGTTCTCATCATTCTTCTGAGCATGTTTTTCTAGTGTCCAAGCAGAGCTCTAAATCGATAGGAGAAAAAAGGTGTAATTGGTCTCAAATATCTTGTTTGTTTTCTTATAAATTCTTTAGGAGTGCACTCTTGCATTTTTCAAACTTTATACAGTTTTGGGATAGGTCAAGCTTCCTAAAGTTGCATATAACAACTCAAGGTTTTGAACTTAAATTTAATGGTGGTTCTTGTACTATTAAGGGTACCATTCCTACAAAGTTTGTTGAGTTAAAGATGTTGCTCTTACAATGTAAATAGACTTCAATGTTCCTTTATGGGCTCTCTTGTGTCTAGGTTGCTTTCCAATTTCAAACTAATCCTATTTGCCTAAACTGATACATGTTGCCAAGAAATACATGTTCAAAGGTATGACTGAAGGGCTCACTGTTAAAATGGATTCTAAAATGCTTAAACATGATATTGACATATTACTTAAAGTCTAGGTAGCAGGATATTAACTCCTTTACAACATTATCCTCTAAATATGTTGAGGTTAGTTTATAATACCTTGTTGAAGCTTGGCAAGCCATCTTTGATGTTGATATGAACTGTGAACCTATGTGAGAGAAGTCATGATAAAACATTGGCATAAGTACATGATTTTTAATCTAAGAAATGTGGTCTGTAATGCCATTGAATATTTTAATGCACTTGGAGATTCCTATCAAGGGTTTCCTAAGTCTTATTGTTGGATAAATGAATGGAAAGTCATTTATTTGGTTATCAGCTTTATGTAACAATGAGATATAAGAGAAAAATTGAAGGTTTTCAATCAAATAAAAGGCTGGAGAAGATGGATTTGACTCCCATATGTCTACAGGTCTTTAAATTTTCAAATTTCATTCACTATGAAGGGAGAAATATTTTTGTTGGCTCTCGGGATCTACAGACTTCATAACCCTAACCTAGGGTTTTCTCGAACAACATTTGATCGAATAAAAAAAGTAACTGACCAAATCCGATAAAATTTTATACAAAGATTTGTGGGGGTTACACCAACCATTTGCAAAAGGTTTGAAGGTTTTTCATCAAGTTTGGATAGAGAATTCGTTAGCGAAAATCTAGAAAAACCATGTACAGGATCACAAACGTGTTTCTTCATTCTTCACAAAATTTCTTACAAGTTAAACTCATTTTCTTTGGTGAATCAAGTGTGTTAGGGTTTAAACAAGCCTTAAGGATCAATTTCCATGTTTAAAAGGAGTGTGTTGAATAGAATGCATGAGTGTCTCTATTGTTACTATGGCAATTGGCTCATACAACCGTGTCAAAGTGTATTTTGAAAGGTTGAGTGATAGTTATCTAATCAAATCTATCTGATAAGAGCTCTTGAATGATCTACAAGTTCTTGATAAATACAAGTTATTCTTCTTATACAAAAGCTCTTCCACAGAACCTCGTAACCCTACTCATTCATGCAAAATGAAAATCTCAAGATGGTGTCTCATTTTGAAATCATCTTTTAAGATGCTTGTCATAGCTCAAAATATTTCAAAGGGATACACACATTGATATCAATCTTTGAAAGCTATCTCAAGCATGATATGTTGAAATTCTATCTAATCCTGCTAAGGGTTAAGGTAAGTGGACTGATCAAAGCACATTTAATTGAAGTTTGAAAGTTTATTAAAGAATACCATAGGTCTCCACAAAGTCAAGTATATGAAACATTTATGTCCTCTTGAAAAGGAAGAATGAGAGTCATGAGTATTTTTCCTCTTTCCAAATGTCTTTTGAGCTCTCAAGGAAGAATGAAAACTCATGGATAGGATGGTGAAGCTAGAAGAGTGAAATGCTCAAAATTTTTGAAGTGAATGTGAAGAGTTGTTCAAAAAGAGACAAATGAAGTTGAGAAAGAAGTTTTAGATGTTGAAAAGGTGAGTTCACATAGTTTGTTGTTTGAACTCCTTGAAAGAAGAGATAAGGTAGAAAAGAGATAAAACAAAGTAATGATGAAGTAGTGATGTATGTGATCAAAAAGCATAGGAATGTGTGAGTTTGAAAATTTAGAAAGAAGATAAAAGTAGTGATGATACGGTGAAAAATAAGGAGAATACACAATGACATGCAATGTAGATTGTCTAAACATAGAAGGAAGATGATAGTAATAATGAAAAATATAATGAATGTGATGATATGTATTGCTTGACAAAGAAAATTGTGGACAAATGTATGTTTGAGGACTATTATCAAAGTGCAGATTTGAAGATATTGTGAACACAAGAGGACTTGTGATACAAAATAGGGATCAAATTGCTCAATAAAAGTGTTGCAAATTAGATAATCAAAGAGATAGTGATATAGCAGGTGAAATCATGATCAATAATAAGTTTCAAAATCATAAAAACAAGTGAACCATGAAGTGTTGAGTGAAGTGCATTAGTAAGGTGTCCATGATCTGTTGATGGAGCAACATAGCTACTAAATGTTCATTTGTTTGCAAATATTGTTTGAGTATGTGCTTGAACTAAATCTAGCTAGTAGGTGTGTAACAGGTCTTCAAGTAGGTGCTTGATTGAATCTTTGAAGTAGGTGCTTAATTAAGTGGGTGTTAATTAGTTGTAAATCGATGTTCTTGAATTGGTGTTCTAAATAAAGAATATTGTCTCAAAGTGGATTTTCTCCCTTCTTGGGTTTCCCACTATAAATATTGTGTTATGATCATTTGTGTCTCTTGATTGAATTTATTTTTATGCTCACAATCTAATTACTGATTCAAGATAAGTATAATAGAAAATTTGAAAATACCTAGTTTGTGCTTAACATTGATTCATCCCCCCTCTCAATTCTTGTGATATCTAACACAAGATCCACTATACCCTTGAGATATCTCAAGATCCACCTTGCTAATTTCCAATGACATACTCTTGGTTCCTGTATGAACCTAGAAAGATAGCTCACTACAAATTTGATATCTAGTCTAGTATAAGTTAAGTAAATGAGACTCCCAATCAACTGTCAATGGAGAGTTGCATTTACTAGAGGAGATGGATCTGAACGAGATAATTACAGTATCATCTCCATGGGTGTAGAAATTGGTGTGAAATCCATCATCTTGAAATTCTTGAGCATTGTCTTGGTATACTTCAACTGAGATACAAATATGTGATTCTCTTTCTTTCATACTTTTAATCTAAGACAATAGTACATGACCCCGAGATCTGTCATGTCAAACGATCGATTAAAATATTTCTCCTTTGCATCGATCATCTTCACAGTGCTACCAATGATGACTAGATCATCAACATAAACAAAAACTATCTCAATCTCTCCCCCTTTCTTTTTAAGGTAGATATTGGGATCATATGGATTTCTAAAAATCCATGTTGAATGAGATGCTCATCAATTTTGATGTACCAAGCCCAGGGGTGCCTGTTTAAGGCCATATAGATATTTCTTGAGTCTGTATACCTTTGTTTCTTTACTAGGTATGATAAATCCCTCAAGTTGAGTCATATAGACTTCCTCTTATATATCTTCATTCAGAAAGGAACTTTTCACGTCTATTTGATGGAATTTCCAACCAAATTGAGCGAATAGAGCAAAGATCATCCTGATCATTTTGATCTTATTTTTGGGAGAAAGTGTCTCCTCATAGTTTATGCTTTCCTTTTTATGTACCCCTTTCTACCAATCTTGCTTTGTACTTGTCTATGGTCCCATCTATTTTGTACTTTGTTTTGAATATCCATCTACAACCAATGGGTTTCTTCCCAGTGGAAGATCGAAAGCTTCAAGTGTTGTTTTCATCACCGACTAATATTCAAATATCCATGGCATCTTTCCAAGCTTTTGACTATAGGGCTTCTTGGAAAGTAGATGGCTAAAAAATTAAACAACTCTACTCATCAAAGAAAATTTTACCTCTTCTCATGCTTTATTGTGATTTTGTGGTCCAAAGGGTGGATGTATCCAGTGGAGCATCCAATTTTACATCTCGAATCATATTAGTATACCACTTGGGCATACATTGTATTGCTCCCATGGGTCATGGTCATGTCTAGATCATCACCATCATCCCCATCATCACTATCATCATCACGGGAACATCTACTTCTATTTTCACAATAGGTGAAATATCTACATCATGTGAGTCTGGAGAGGAGTCTCAACTTCCTTCTTCTCAAATAACTCAACATCTCTGTTGGTGTAGAATTTTCTGGTCTTTGGATCCATCAATATGTACCCAAGAGCCTCTTCACTATAGCCAATGAAGATGAGTTTTTGAGATTTCATATCCAACTTCTTTCTATTCTACTTGGGTATGTGCATGCTAGCTTTACACCTAAATAATCTGAGGTGTGCAATGGATGGCTTCCACTTTGACCATGCTTCATGTGGTGTCACTCCATCAAGAGAAACTATAGGTACTTTTTTAGCAAATATATTGTTGTCTTCACTGCTTCTGCCTAGAATGTCCTCGCTAGTCCAGACTCGTCGATCACAACACACCATCTCCATGATAGTATGGTTTTCTCTCAACAACACCATTCTATTGTGGTGTGTGTGGAGGAGGTATCTGTCAACGAATCCCGTGAACTTGAAGGTAGGCTTTGAACTCATTACTAGTGAATTTCCCAATCGATCTAAGTGGAGAGATCTTATATGACAACCAGTCTCATTCTCTATAGCCACTTTGAACTTTTTGAAGTTATCAAAAGCATCACTTTTTTTACAAATACAAAATATCCACATTTTTATTGAATAGTAATCAACACAACATGAAATACTAAAATCTAGAATGACTAGGTTGCATCGGACCAAAGATTGATATGAACCAAATCAAGCTTTCCTAGAGCTCAATAAGTACTTTTCTGGAATGACGTTATGTTTTTTACCAACTAGGAAGTGAGGAAACTTATTTGTATCCTTCTTGAGAGATGGAAATCCTCTCACCATGTTATACTAGAGAAGTGTTTCAAGATATTTTAAACTGATGTGACCAAGTCTCCGATGCCACAACTATGTTGAGGAAGAATTCTTAGCCACTAGTGCTTGATCATCCCTATGGAAAAGTCAAGCTGGAACATACGTCCCACATTGGAGGCTTTTACAACAATTTTCAAGCCTCTTGATTTATCTCGAATCAAACACACTTTCTTACCGAAATGACTATCAAAGTCAATCTTCATATTATGATCTAGAAGCTAACTCACTGATAGCATATTCTTTGTTAACCTAGGGACATATAATACATTTGTTAATCTACAATTTCATGAACCAAGAGGTAGAGAAATGTTTCCAATTCCTTGTATAGTGTAAGAAGAATCATCACCTAATGAAACATAGTTTTTGAAGGTGTGTCCTCATGGTAGTAAACTAGTCTCTATGTCGGTCATGTGTCGAGTGGCTCCCGAATCAATGTACCAAATAACACTAGATGACATGGATGGTTCACTGGAATGAGCAAAGTGTACAAGAAGTCCTCATTTTCTGAATGATCTTCTTGCTCAGCTATATTACCTTGTTGATGGGGTTTTCTTCGCCATTTCCCCTTCTTCTGCCCTTTCTTGTAGTATGATTGTCCCTGATGAGATTTTTGATTTTGAGGTCCAAAATTGCTCGATGAACCTTTCTTGTATGTATTGAACCAACAATATTTCAACTCATGTCCTCTTTTACAGATATGACATTTCTTCTTTTGTTTGTCCCCTTGTTGATGTTGTTTTTGGGACTTTTGAGAAGAATGAGCTTTTCCTTTCATTTCTGATGAGAAGATAGTGCATGTTCCTCTTCATCATCTTTGTTGTACATTGTTTCTTCTTATTGTAGTAGATTCACTAACTTTTCAAAAGTAACTGTCTGATCTGACAAGTTTAGTGTTGTCACAAAAATGTAGTAAGAAGGAGGAAGTGCTCTCAAAAAAATGGGAACGAGAGTTGTATCAATAACCTCCTCTCCCAAGGCTAGAAGTGAAGCCCTCAATTCTACAACTCTCTCGTAAGAAAGCTTCCACTTTCTTGTTCAGTTTGAATTTTAGTGTATGTAATTGACTCTGCAAATTCAATATTGTGTTCTTGTTTTTGGCCTCATACACGGTGCTTAACTTATCCCACACTTCTTTGGTTATTTTGGCATCTCAAATGTGGGGTTACACTTCATTAGACATTGCAAACAAGATTATGACTTTGGCCTTCTGATTGGCCTTGTCAAATTGTCTTTGTTGGGTTGCATCATCTGGTGATCTAGTTGTGGAACCATTCACAACAGGCCAAATCTCTTCAAACTCAAGTTGTGTTTTGATCTTAGTCTTCCATGCAACATAATTATCTCCTCTTAGGAGCTATGATTCTAGAAGAAAGAACTTAGGGGCATTGGTGCCCATTTTCTAAATTTACTAACAAAGGGTAAGGCTCTTATCACTCCAAGTATAAGGTATCCCAATCTATATATTATCAATCGATATATAGAACCTTTCTATATATGCGCCCTTCTGATATACCCATCGATATGTGGAAAAATTTCACCCTTTCGATATACCCAATGGTACGTGAAAGAGGCATTAACGTACATGAAAGAATTTTAAACATGATACCAAGACAAAATTGAAAGGGTTTTGTGTGATTATTGACACCGTATCAAATAAATATCCTCATACGCACGCATAACTTCGTTATATACTCAAATAATTTCAGTGTCTAGATTTATGTCATGCAATCATTCACAGATGGATGAGATGGCTCAAAGTGTGTGCACTGTGTCCTTATTTATCCTCTTCGATGTATAGGGATGATGCCCATATTACGTTGTTACAGCTATATTAGGCGTTAAGTGCAGTAGTAGTCGTGACGGCTTTACCCGTAAGCACTTCCCAAAGGCACTGTATATACTGAACACTGCGAAAGAGATCTGAAGATCTCATGAGTGTTACAAAACCAAATTTCAATGTTTTTATTTTCAAATTTCTACTAGTTTTTATCAATTACAATGTTTGCAGTTGAATATGGAAACCTATAAATTAGTACAATCAACTGAAATATACAATGAAAATAAATGATTACAACCAATTATGTAAAAAAATGGAATGACATGCAATTTTTTTTTGTTTTACGAGGCCCCGTGGACTCCAGAAGCTCAAGTATGGCTCACTTTACGAAAAACCACAAAAAATAACTAAAAACATTCACTTTTAGGTACCCCCTTTGGAAAAAATTGCTCGATATGATTTTTTAAGAAAATGGGAGAGAAAAAAATTTGCCCCAAAAGTAGGGTTTTCTCCACTTTTTTAAGGTGAGGATTTAGTTGTGGTTAGTAGCTTTAGTGATGATTTTGGCTCCCTAAAATGGTGGTTTCTATTTAAAAATGTCCAATTTTAAACCATATAAAATCCATTTTGTTGACGACAGGGGGGGGGGGGCAGACATGCCCCTCAAGGCGTGAATGGGAGGAATCCACGTGGCGATAGTTTGGTGGATTCTAGGTTTCCTACTAAAACTAGTTCTTTTTGCAAGTGAATACCACTTATTCCTATGCACATTTTTGCATTATTTTTCCTCTATCATCGTTTGATTGATTTTTTATCGTTTTTGTTTTGTTGTATGGAATCATTGTTTTAGGGAGCTCACATATCAATGGATGTTTTGTTGAGGCCGAGTGTGGATGGCTTAATCGAGGAGTCCGTTTATGATCACTATTTTTTTGCTAAGGCCATCGTTATATTGTATGGATGTAGGCGCTTCACCAATCAAGAGAGTTCGTTGCAAAACTCAACATGGTATAGGGCTCATTCATTGATTATGAGGATCGGCCCGATCTGCTTCAATATAATCTCACCAAGTCGGTGTGTTCAACTTACCATGCTTGCTCGGTTGAGGTCGCAGAATCCAAAGTGTGAGGAACTCCATACGGCAATGGGCTTGGTTTTCATAGGAGGCTTGATGCAATATGAATTAGGGGACTCACTTATAGGATGCACCATGTTCCAATGATTACTCGATCCTCCTCCAATATTCCTAGCTTGGTATACGAGCTATGTCATGACTCAATCAGACAATGTGGAAAATCACCTCGGTGATCAAATGCAAAGCTAAGTTTTTGCAACCTTGACACAATCTCCTCCAAGTCTAGCGAAAACCTACTAGATTTGGCAGAAAATTATAGATAGTTGTGACTAAAAAACCTCTATATTTAGAGGAAAACCCTAATGGGTAAATGAACTTTTTTTTTTTTTTTTTTTCTCGATCTCGAGTTTTTAAACTAGAATTATACTCTAGCAAGAAAATTTTCCTGTGCCTCCTACACCAAAGTGCAAAAAAATGCTTTTAAAATACTTGGAGATTAAACTGGAGGTTGTGGGATGCGGTGGTCGTTCTAGGAAGTCCTGCTTGAGGCAACACAAGCTCTCTTGGAAGCAATTTCTTCTTCAAAACTTTTCAACCTTTTGCAACCTCTCTCTAACCTCGATTTACTTGCATAGGCTCCTCTAACTCGCTTTGATACCAAACCTAGAAGAGGAACAAAAGCCTCATAATTATTATTGATGTTAAAATCAATTCATTTACAATGGAGATGATTGTAATACTTATAGTTATTATACAATCGAGTACAAACAAAGTAGTTACACATGTGCAACAATAAACCTTACGTGAATACAATATGAAAAATATGGTTATAAAACCATATAACAATACATATGTGATTACAATAAGCCAAATAATATGGTTTCAACCATTACATAACAAGTTACCTACCTAACCATAAGTAATAAACTAATTACCACAGTAACACAAAATTACTTACATAGTAAATGCATAAATTAACTACAATAAACTATGTTTACCTAACAATCATGTTTAGAAAGAATGAAAGTGTCAAATGTCCCTTTTCCATGGATTATTGTCTCCACGTATATTTAGTAAATTAATTGATATATGCCAATATGGAAAAACAATGTGAATTTCAACAAGAAATGAATTGGAAAAGAGAATGAATGGTTTTGTTATTCTTCAATATTGGTATTTTGTAAAATTTGACCAATGATCTTCTTCATGTTCATGAATATCCTTTTGCAATGTTTTTCTCATTGAAAGAGGTAAGGGTTGAAAAGTAAAAACAAATAACAAAACTATTTAATAAGAAGCTAACCTAACCCACAAACAAAATATTGAACAATACATAATAAATAAATAAAATTATATGATTAAGCGCAACCTGAATTCTTACGCAACCCACAAACAAAATATTGAACAATACATAATAAATAAATAAAATTATATGATTAGCACAACCTTGTGAATGCATGAAACACATGAAGCAAACATTTTTTTGTAGTTTACATAAACCCAAAAAATTGTATTGTTATCCATATTCTTGTGTATGCATTATGGTGAAGCAAAACAAATGAGATTAAAATGAAATTTAAATTCATTTTCTCTCTTTGATATTGAGCTATTTCATGCATTAATGTCCATTTTTGCAACTAACTCATTATTGATCGCATGTCATAATATTCTTATAAATCTTACAACTCAAATTGGTTTAAAACATAGTTTTTTTCATGTATTTTTAACCAAGATTTTTTCATGCAAACTTTAGTCTAGGGGTATCCTACCAATATTTCAGCCCACATAAAAGAAAACCCCTAACCATTTAATTGAAGGGGAAAGGTGGTCATCAATCTACCATTTTTTTCATTTTGGAGTGGTTGTGTTTTTCCCGGTCTCATATATTCTTGGGAAATAAGAAAAAAATTGTTCTTCAAGTAATGTAATTCAATGAATGGGTTTGAATCTGAAACTTATTACTTCCGTAGACACCCAACGTACTTACAATCTCTCTCATACTTCCATGAAAGAAATATTTTAGGTCTTACTTTTACTACATTCATTGTATGGAAAAAATGTTTATCAAAATGATGTGAAGAATAGATATAGTTTATTATTCAATTAAAGCAAATGCTTACACACAACCAAAATAAAAACACAAATCAAAAAACATTTTGCAAAACAAATTTCATCAATTTAATACTTGATCAATTTCAAGATTGTAAATTGTAATTTATGAAATATAGTGAGATAAAAGGAAATTTACAATTCTCATTGACAAGTAAATATAGCACAACAAAAAACAATAGGGGGACTGTATAAAAATTATATGCACCTCAATAGTAAGATAAACAAATCATTTTACTTAAATAAAATTAATACGCAGTATAATACCTTATGGAGACCACAACAATGAATTCATCTTCTAATGATCTATTTATATATTTTTGAGTGTTGAATATGCTTTGTAGAGAAAATTAGTCATGCAAAGAGTAAAGAAGAGTACTTTTACTTTCGAATAAAAATATGAATTATGTTTCAATCATCCCTTTCAATGAATTAGGAGAATATTTTAGGAATACTAAGGAGGCATACAAGTGTAAATTCATGACACAGTGTGAGGTAATCAAATTTGGGCACAAACTTCAAAAATTATCTCAAAAAGTATACCTATAAGCAATAGATATGTCATGTAAAAAATGATTCTACCACTAATAAATTGTTGTAAAATAGAATCCAAATAACTGGATAAATGTATATAATCCAAATGAGAACTTATAAATGAATCTAAAATTGATTTTTTTTGTTACATCACATAATTATTATTGGTGTGATGGATTTCATTTACCTCTTCTTAGGTTATTTTCCTCAAACATGGTGAATCATCTCACCTTAGATGAGTCATAGGTCTTTAGGTGTCATTAGGAGTTATATGACGCATGATAGATTCCATCATAGAATCTATCATTTGCATCAATGCACATTTGAGTGCATTATATAGGAGTAACATTTTATTTCTTAATTGTAACTTCTTTCTCCCTTGTAGAGGTATGATGATTCCTTGCATTGGTATTTACATAGTACTCTATTTGTACTTGTATTTTTATTTATGAGAATGAGCAAACCTTTTTCTTACATGCACAATGTCTTGGTGGTTAATTACCTACTTACTACCCGAAGCTATGTATCATTTTCATTTGAGTGTAAATTGGTTGATGTGCATGCATTCCTTCTTGATCTTCGTGCTCCCACTCTCTCACATGGTATCAGAGCTACATTGTTGGGAATCATGTCACTCACCAGTTTTTGTTTCCTACTTCTCTTGGTTTCGTGATTTTTACTAGTTCCTCATGCAATATGTTAATCCATATTTGATTTGTGATCTACTTGCATTAATCTGGTTTAATCTTGATTTTCATGGAGTTTTCTGGTTTTGAGTTGCTCTAGTGCATGTGCATAGAAAGTTTTAGGGGTTTCTTCACCAAATTTGGCTATTTGCAACTAATCTTGGCAAGATACTATATTTGGAGATATGCTCTAGTTTTAGTGGTCAATTTTATTAAGTTTTGTTAAGAAATTTTTCATCTCCTCCAAGCTTGTCTCCCTCATCCCCGCTCTTCAGCCTACCCTATTCTATCCCCGGCTACCTCCTTCTAACTCACTCTCAACATCAAACTCCTCATCTGCTCAACGAGATGCCATAAAACCTTCTGCTAACTCAATGAGCTCCCACATGAGATCGCGAGCTATTCATCTCAATCTCCTTAATAAGATATCCCCTCCATCCAGCTCCCCCGACCGATCTCTTCTCTCCATCGAGATCTCCTTCGAGTTATCTCTCTACCTACTCGCCCCACCGAGATTAAACTAACTCGAGTCTGATATGGGTTTCCTTTCCTCCATAAAATTGTGTTGTGGCTCACTTTTCTCATTCAGGGATCATTCTTTATGTCTTTTTTACACCGATCTTGTCCTCATTCCTTCTCCCACTGGACTCAAGTCCTTTTCTCATGGTGATTCCAACCCAACTTTGGCATGCCTTTGATTTCTCACTACATGTGCATTCTCTCTTCCTATTTGAATTTGTCATGGATGTGGCCAAAATTCGGTGCTACCATGTCGAGGTGAACCTAGTCTCAACCCTAGTATGAGCCCCCACATGTTTTGAAGTCCCTTTTTAGCACATTCCTACTTGAACATGCCTCGTTTCTCATAGCTTGATTTCCTTTCCTATTACCTCTTCCCACTCGCATGCATTGGAAAACTTCTATACCCTCGACTATCTCGTGACCTACCCACATGCCATGTAGTACCTCCTTTGACTACTTTGAATTTTTCTTTCCCTCCAAACCTTATTCGAGCCCCTTTTTAATTCAAATAGGCTTGTTTTGAATTATTTTAACTTAGGTTAATTTTTAAAAACATAACTTATTTATTGTTATAATTTTCTCTTTCGATTCAAATTAATGATGTTAACTACTAAATAAATCTAAACAACTCAAAATATGGAGGGTTTAAGGTACCTCAAATGTGATGTGATGGATGTGGGCGCAAAGTGAATGATGGATCCCCACTCCTATAAGTTGATGACCTGCACAACAATGACTAGAAATAAAATGGATTAGATGATAGATGTGGGGTTTCCCAATGAAGTCATCTCTAAGCGTTAACTTCCTTCATGAATTTCAACCCATGTGTTGATAAAATTTGATAAAGCAATAATAATAAATAGGATAATATGTAGAATCTTAGGCACACAGAAATTGAAAATGCAGAAATGTAAGGCACATACAAATCTGATCTAAATAAATGTAAATTAAATTATACCGATGTGGATCGATGACGACCTGTGACTATACAGGAGGTAGGTCAACGGAAACTTAAGTGGATGAAGTTGGATAGCAAGATAATTATGCATATAGGTAGGGACTTGAATGCAAACTAGACATAGTAGGGGCCTATAGATACTGTAAACAACTTATAAAAGATATATAAAGGCAGGGAAGACCAGGGGATAGTAGAAAATAAGGATTTTAGATTTATTGGTTGAAAAACAAGACTTGAGTCGACGACGACCGGAGTGTGAGACAGAATTGATTTGATGCGGTAGAGAAATAGGATAGTTGATATGGAGTTAGAGAGGAATGATAGAGCCATAGCTTAGACAGAGGATGATCTGAAGGAGAACAAACAATGACAAAAGGTTGGGTCGACGGTGACCTTGCCTTGGCGATGACAACTATAGTAGGGTAGAACAAGGCTAAATGTAAATGAGTAAAAGGAACGATGAACAGATCATACTAAGCCATGAATAACTCAAATGCTAATTAAACACCATGCTCAATAAGATGAAAATAATTTTCCCGAATAACTTTACATAAACCTTTACAAAAAATGAGCAACAATATTATATATTATTATGGAACTCAATGAAGTACAATGAGAATGGGCCTTGCTTATATAGGTAAGGAATATCAATCTAAGAACCATTCAAGGTCTTAGATCAATCCATAAATCAAGGAAAGAACTAGTCATCAAATATCTAGTCAATACCATAGATCAAGGAAATAACTATATCTAACAACTAGATAATATCTCCCTAATATATAAATAAAATTTAAAAATATCCACACACATAAGTGGGTGAGGATAAATATAATAAAGGTAAATGAAGTACCTAGGTGAACATGAGCTAAGATAAATACCTACTCTAACACCCCCTCAAGTAAAGTTAGGGGCCCAAAATACAAGTGGCATATCCAAAGTATGATTTTTGGCTACTGGGTCGATCAGTACTCATATACAATATATCCATGAAGAAATCTTGAACCAAAAGTAGGAAAGAATCTTGCTAGAAGAAAAGAGAAAGAAGAAGAATAAGAAGGAAGATGTTCTCATGAACACCCCCTAAGAACAACTTCGAAACCCCAAGCATGCCATGCAACTCAAAGTAGTGAGGAGATGCAAAAGGCTTCGTAAAGATGTCTCAACCTTTGTTGTTGAGTCGGAATGTAGTGCAAGCAAAGAACTCCATCCTAAATGTGCTGACGAATGAAGTGTATGTGTATCTCAATATGCTTGGTCCACTGGTGCTCAACAAGTTTGTGAGAAATGTGAATTTACCTTTGGTTGTCACACCAAAAACACATCGATAAATCCTATGGGAATCCAAACTCTGTCAATAATTGTCGAAGACATAATTTGTTGACTTACTATAACTATTGTCCTGTACTCTTCCTTTGAAGATGAAAATGCAATATTTTGTTTTTTTTGCGCCCCTAAGTAACCGGAGAAGAACCAAGACAAAAAAAAATATCCATAAGTGGAACACTGTCATCAATAGAACTTACCCAATCTCGAACCTATATATCAAACCAACTGAGTAGAACCCCTATTGTAGTGGAGTCTAAAGTGGGAAGTTCCCTACAAATAGTGCAAAATTCTTTTATCATCCTGTCGAGACTACTATGAGGAGAATGTTCACACCAGATACAAGCCCTACTGCAAATGAAATATCGGGCGAAGTATGGGTCAAGTACATGAGACTTCCAACCAACATCCTAAATAATGTAGGATCACAAAGTGAAGTGGTACATGTGGAAGTAAGAGTAACCCCAAACTGAAAAGGAGATGGACTTGGCTTGCAATCAGCCATTTCAAAGTGCCGAAGAAGATCATGGGTGTACTTTTGCTGACTCGAATGAATCCCTGAATTTTTCTAAGAAATATACAAACCAAGGAAATATTGTAATAACACAATATCTGTCATGTCAAACTATGTAGAAAGAGCCCTCTGAATAGTCTAAATGTGGGAAGAAGATATTTCAGTAAGTAACATATCATCAACATACAAGACAAGTATCATAATATCCTCACCAACATGTTGTAGATATACTTGTAGGATCGGAGTGGTAGTAAAAAACCAAGTAGATAGAAGAGAATAATCCATCTTCTCATACCAAGCTGAAGGGCTTGTTTAAGACCGTAGAGACCTTCGAGTCTACAAACAAGAGAAGAATCCTGAATAAATCCAACCAAGTTTCTCAATCTATATTTCCTCTATTAAATATCCATGTAAGAAGGCACTCTTCACATCCATCTATTATACCCCACCCCTATTATGTAGAAATATAATGTACAAGGTGTACAAAATCCATCTTGGCAAATAAGTGCAAAGTCTCGTAAATAATCAATAACTTCAACTTGTGAAAACCCTTTACAACAAGATGAGCCTTATACTTGTCAATGGACCTATCCTACATATTTGGTTTGGTATACCCACTTACACATCTAACCATATTTCTTCCTTTAGGAAGAGATACCAAATCCCAAGTATGATTCTTCATCAAATAAGAATACTCAATTGTCATCGCATCATCCCACCCTATATCCCATGAGCCTATGAAAATATTGTGGATCCTCATAAACTACCTCCGACACAAAAATTCCATAACTAGTAGAATGTGTGTGATGATGCCTAGTGGGTGGAAGATCCTATATAAAAGGTGTTGCCTCGAAACCGTAGTATGAGCTCACTTAGGCATAGTGACAACATCGGTGGGAATAAGATCCTCTTCGGTCATAATCTATAACCTCATCAAAGAAAGGATCCTCAAGGTGAGATAAATAAGAAGAAGTAAGCATGGAAGAAGATGAAGAATCATGAGGTGTGAAGCACTCATCAAATTGAACATATGTTTGAAAAATAACCTCATGAGTATCATGATCTAAAATTCGATAAGATCTCATGTCCTCACAATACCCTACAAAGATCAAGGGTTTTCTCTTCTTATCCAAGGTGTTCATTTTCTTCTTAGGCACAAAATCCCAAGCATGACTCCCAAAGACTCAAAAAAATGATACATTTGGCTTAGTGTTGGACCAATCTTCCTCAGGAGTCAAATGTTTGAGTTCTCTCGTGTGGTGTGTGATTTTGAATGTAGTTATCACAATTAACTTCTTCTACTAGTATTTAGGAGGTAAATCTCTAGAATGCATCATACATTTAGCCATTTCCTTCAAATTTTGATTCTTTTATTCTGTTAAGCCATTTTTTTGTGGAGTATGAGGAACAAAATGTTAGTGAATAATTTCATGAGTTGCCAAAAATTTAGAAAATTCATTGTTGAAGTAATCCCCCCATTATCAGTGTGAAGGTTCTTTATGCAACTAGAAGATTGTTTCTCGACCAAAGCCTTGAAGAATTTGAAGTGTGAAAAGACATCACTTTTGTACTTGAGAAAATAAACCCAAGTACGCCTTGATAAATTATCAATAAAGGTAAGTGCATACTTAGCTCCATTGAAAGACCATGGTAGGAAAAATCATCAAGTCACCATGCACAAGCTCAAGTGGTGAAGAAACTCTCTTAGACAAATACTTAGGAAATAGATCTTGGTGTTATTTCCCTAATGCACAACCAGGGAAAACTCCTCAAGACAAGAAACTCTAGGAAGACCATCAACCATACCATGAGTTCTCAACTCCTTCAAATATTTGTAATTGAGATGTCCAAATCTCTCATGCCAAAGTTTACTCTTTAAATTTGCATGAGAAACCAATCATGTCCCTATAGAGGAAGTGTCATCAAAACCCTCAAAGTGATATAGTCTAGAACCATGATCAACAATACCTTGAGCAATAAGTGAATGAGGCTCCAAAAAAGTTTCATACTTCTGCCCCATGTGGTGTAAAAGTCACTATTTTTCCTTGACCAAAATGACAAATTTGATATACATAAATAAATTTTATAGTGATGTTAGGAACATATAGTGCATCTTGGATACTACCACCATCAAGGTGTATGTCACCTTTTCCTTTAACAAAAGGAAGAAAGAATCTCCAACCTCAATTTTTGAAGTAGAACTCAAACCTAGAGATACAAAAGACTCCTTGGAAGAAGTCATGTGATGAGAAGCACAAAAATCTATAACCCAACTATCTACAAATGGTGATTGAGATCTCCCAATAACATTAAGTGCATTTCATGTTGATTAGAAGGAGGTGGAGTGGAGATAGAAATTTTATTTTTCTTGACTGCATCCTCTAAGGCTTGCATTCTCTTATAACACCTATGTTCTTCGTGACCAATACCCCCACAAAAATAGCATGAAAGGTTAGACTTATTCTTTAATTTAGAAGACTCATTGGGTTTAGATTTGTTTTCTTTGGGTTTAGGAGCACTTTGAGATGGAGAATGGGTAGATTTGGTTTTAATTTTTGGTTTTCCTTGCCCGTAGGGTTAGATGCAACTAATGCCTTTTGAGAGGTGGAAAACTCAAGGTTAGACAATTTTGATTCATCCCTATTAATTCTTTCACAAAATGTTTCTAAGTCAAACATTTTAAATGTGTCACCTAAGGCATCCATACTAGAGAAAAAGGTAAAAGAAAAGATTTGGAATGGTCCTCTCAACTTGGATAGAATTAAGTAAACACTCTTCATCTTTCTTATCTCTTCCACTCCCCTTCAATTGTGTCAACAAATGCTTGAACTTGGTAAGATAGTCTATAATTGATGGAAAATATTCAAGATTAAGAGAAGTGATCTCAATTTCAAGTTGCATGGATCTCATGTGATCCACCTTACCAAATAAACCCTCCAATTTCTCCCATATTTTGAAAGGAGAGTCACATTTTCCAAATGAAACAAAATATTATCACTTACATAAGTTCCTATCAAACCCATACACTCATCAAATTTGCACTAGTACTAAAATTTATCATATTCTCTAGTGAACACTGGTTGTTCTAAGAAGTTAAAGCCCATAATCCTTTCCACTTAATTATTTTTCCATTCTTGGTTTCCATGTGTGGTAATTATGTGTTGTTAATGGCTCAACATGATCTAATGTAGAAGTAGATAAAGACGTCATTCTCAAAAATCACCAAAAAATGCAAGAACCAAGCAATGCAACAAGACCCCCATATTTTGGCACTTTATAATTTAATGTCTATTGCAATATTACACTTTATATTTATAACGTGTTTCTCAAAATAAATAGTTCCAAACAAGCACAAAAAAAAGCAACAACACTTAAATCTGAGTTACCGATCAAAAGATACAAGTTTTTCAATTTTATGCTCTACTATTTATTTTATTACCACTAAAACAAAATAAATTTCTCTTTCCTTCACCACAAATAAAATCAAAGGGGGCTGAAGTTAAGCACCTAGGAGGAATCACAAGCTTTAAGCCTTCATATTACCATACCATATGACCAAGGGCTAAGGATTTCAATGGGTATCTTGATTTTTTCAAAATGACCTTCGCGCCCGAATAACAAAGTTGTTCGATTTTCCCAAAAAGGAAAAAAAATCTACACAACAACCCACGTGGCCTAAAAAAGGAAATAAATACCCCTCAAGAAAAGGTATCATCCACGTCAACCGAAAAATGTTGTTGCACAAAAAAAAAAAACCCCGTGGGGATCTCGAAAAACCTAGAAACCATTTTTCTGTGTTTCCTTCCATGCTGACATGGATTCCAAAGTGGACCCGTATGAGACTCTAAACAAAAAAATTTGAATCCAATGGAAGGCTCTATTTTGTATAAAAATGCACGCAACAACAAAATATGAACAAATCCTGAATATATGAATATATAAAAAAACCTTATTTGAAAAATAAAACTTACAGACTAATGTCAACAACAATCTCCTACTCGATACCATAAAAGGAACGATGAACAAATCATACTAAGCCAAGAAGAACTTAGATGCTAATTAAACACCATGCTCAATAAGATGAAAGTAATTCACCATAATAACTTTACAAAACCTTTGCAAACAAATGAGCAGCAATATCATATATTATTATGGAACTCAATGAAATACAATGAGAATGGGCATTGCTTATATATGCAAGAAATATCAATCTAAGAACCATTTAAGGTCGTAGATCAAGCCATAAATCAAGGAAATAACTAGTCATCAAAGAACTAGTCAAGACCATAGATTTAGGAAAGAACTAGTCATTAAAGATCTAGTCAATACCATATTATTAAGGAAAGAAATATGCCTAACAAATAGATAACATCTCCTAATATCTAAATAAAATAAAATAAATATCCACACACATAAGTGGGTGAGGATAAATACAATAAATGTAAATAAAGTACCTAGGTGTACATGAGCTAAGGTAAATATCGACTCTAACAATGAGAGGAATTGATAACCTACAAGTAAAGAAACTAGAAGAGAAGGCTAATAATGGGGCTCGAGTGTTGTTGAAGATGATCTAGTTGAAGGATGTGTAAGAGTGATGAAAGCAAATTATAAGGAGATCTAATAGGTCTCAGTAACTTTTGCAGAGATGCTCGTGCCCGAGAAAAGGTTGCAAGTCGCAAGAACACTCGAATATCCACATGCATTCCTCGAGAAGAGGGAGGGAATATAATTTTAAAAGTTCAATGGTGAATGCGTTAGGTCACCACTCGAATGCGGGGAAAATTTCCCCAAAGTGGTGGATTTTATGTTTTAATTGATATTTTTTGGCTTTTGGGGATTGGGAGGAGTGCTTTAAAGCTCGTAGATAGGTAAAGATTGTTTAGGGATGTGTAGGAAATAAAGCTAAATTGGATCAATGTTAGAAAATGCATAGGGATGTGGATTTAGGTAGTTAGGGATAAAATCATCCTAAAAGGAAATTTAATTAGGGATAGTTAATGAATATTAATCAATTAATTAATTAATGAAGGTTAATCAATTAAGTTAATTAATGAAGATTAACTAGGAATTAAAGGTTATGGGGAAAATATATGGGAATTAAGATAAATTAAATTAAACTAAATTAAGGGGGATGAATTAAATTAATGGTGTCTTGTTAGGACCATGGAGAAATATCCACACATGGGAAAACTAGGGTAGGGATATCAATTTAGGTGTCTACATTTGCACCTTTTTGTTGAGTGGTTTCATTGCTGCAATCCATGAGAAAAAATGATGAGAGACAAAGAGTAGGATGAAGACTAATGAAAGATTAATGATTAGCTCCCCTCAAATGAGGGATCGATAATGAAAGGTATTCAATAATGAGTTTTAAAAAGGTAGATGATGAAGGGCAGGTGGGTGAAGAAAAATGGGTAAAATGATAAGGCAAGGCAAGATGCCCCAAGCAAAAAGGATTGCAATAACAATAAAAACTATGGTGGTGACTCGATTTCACATGGGTAGGGGACACATGGTAGTCTCAATAGAGATGGTGGAAATTCTCTGTGTCCAATGAGTGGGCTAAAATCACTACTTAAATGGAGAGAATCCAATAGGAAACCTCTTGAATGGATGTGATTCGAGATTACCAATGGGTCATAGGCAAATATCAAACCATGCACAACTAAATGCAAAAATAATGTGATATCCTTCGTACATGAGGAATCAAGTGAAAATGGTATGCGTCCACAAGGGATGAGGATGAAAATAATGGTACCCTAGCAAAAAGCGCATAAATGGCCAAAAAGGAAAAATACAAAAAAGTGATGATATAAAATGCCCCAAGGGGGAGTAAATATGGCCAAAAAGGTGGACTTGAGATAAGATGAAATTTTTCCCTAGAAAAATAGCACAAAGATGGCCAAAAAGGTGAGATAAGAAAATACGTACTATGATTCCCCGAGAGGGAACACAAAGATGGCCACAAGAGTGGACTTAAGATGAGGTAGATTGGATAAGATTTGATGAGATAGATAAGGTGTAATTAGATGATAGATGAGACAATATATGAGATGAGATACGATAATAGATATAACCAAAGGGTACAAATGATGTTATGCCATATCAAGGAATGCACAAGGAAACAATGCCACCGACCACATTAGAGGTAACCATGAAGGGGATCTAGGTAACGCAAAGCACATGTGACCAAAACAGATATTAAAACATAACCAACAATAGTTATTTATATAAAATATCATGAGGGAAAGTATTGATGAAGTGAACTCATAAACCTAATGTCGAGCTGAAAAAGGGATTTGAGATGTAGTTTGTACACTGGGAAGAGGGTTCTCCATGAGTGGTGTTCCCTAAATCTATGCCCTAACTATGGGTAGGGGAAAGAGAAAATTGATCAATGTGGGAAGTTTTCTAGAAGAAATTTGATCAATGCGGGAAGCTTTCTTAGGATGCTAATAAAATGGAAGGTTGATCAATGCGAAGCCTTTGATACTATGATATAAAATAGTAGTCATCCTTCAAGGGTATGGTCTACTTTATACATATATGATTTAGATGGAAAGAATGATATACATGATATCCGTCCTTCAAGGATCGGTCTATTTATTTGATTTTCTTTTCTTTTATTTTTTTATATGAACAATTGTCCTTCAAGGGAGTAGTCTATTTTTTATAGCTTTTGACTTTGATAAGAGCATCCATGAATTTTTACTTTAACATGGGAAGAGCTAGGAATAGCTAGGTATATCACTTAGAGGGGACAATGAATGTAAAAGAGACACTCGTGAGATCCTTTGCATGGTTTCGTAAGTAAAAAGAGGTGTTAGTATAAAATGCAAACTAGAAATAAAAAATTTAAATCCCAAACTAACAATTCTAATTGCTATCTCATATTGAGCTAGATGGAAGGAGGGAAGAGAAATATACACTCTGCACTTACCTACAAGTTGAATTCTTCCTTCCTTTTTGCTTTATATGTGCTCAAGATGTTGGATGCTTGATTGTTGCTTCATATTTTGAAGTCACTTGGGCAGCACCTCCCCTTGATTGCCTTTGATTTCTTGATGAAGGATGAAGGATTGATTGTAGATGAATGGATTGATGGAGTGATTGAAGATGAAAATGGATTATTGATTGATAGAATTATCGAAATTTTTATGGATTTTTCAAGTTGGCTCTCATGGAGGATGAGAGCTAAATTTATAGCTGAGGAGTGAAGGATTCAATGTCTAGATGAATTCATCTTGGATTTGGATCAAGGGTGGATAATTAATGAGAGGAATGGAGGATTCTAGAGTTGGGGATTCTAGAATTTGAATTCAAATTCTATGGGGAAGAAACTACCATTGAATTAAAAATTCAATGGAAGGAGACATTAGAGAGGCTTCTAGATTTAGAGGTGTGAGGATGTGATTAGATTAGGATTATATTAGGTTGATTAATAAAGATTTGGGGTGAGGTTACATGGAAATGATAAGTGTAGGGATGTGTAGAGTAGGTTGGTAGGTGGGTGTAGGAATATTAAATTCCTATAAATGTTAATGGAGGATTAAAATAATAATATGATATTATAATGAAATAAAAGGGATTAAGGATGAAATGAGATAAAGGATAAGTTATGAAAGGGTAAATGTGATAAAAGGTATTTTTAATGATAAAATGGAATATTTAGATAAATGATGAAATATTAGAATAAAGGGATTAATGCTGAAATTAATAATAATTAATCTTGCGATTAATTATTATATGGATTTAGATGATGTTGTGGGACATATTAATCGTAATTGATCATGTCGAAATTTTAGATGTCTATAGTTTCAATGATGGATGTAATGATCACGGAGTTCTCACCAAGAAGGGAAAACCTATCCATAATGAAAATGTTATGGGTAGAGCCATGGTGCCCATATTTAAGGTCATATCGAGAAAAGTGATAGTAGATCACATAATTCTAAATCATTTCTTATGTAGTCAAAAACACATTCAATAACATTCACATGTTATAATAATCAACATTCTCAATCCATCAAAATTTTCACTTTACATACAAGCTCTCTTAGCACTTACCCTTCTTGACTTGTCTTTTTTTCTTGACTTAACTCTTTGTTATAAAAAGCAAGATTTTTTACTTTTAGTATTATAATAACCTCCTTATACCTTAGTACCCAGTTCTCATCCATAAAAAATGTTAATTCAAACATCCACTTGGTTCAAAAAGGATTAAACCATCATCTTTTACTAAACTTGCTCAAACTTGCAAATTTGTGCCCTTAAAATGAAGTAATCTACTAGCTCCAAGGTTAGAATAGTCTATAGCTACCCACAAAAAAAAATTAACCTTCTCAAATACTCTTTTCCAACATCATGGTTCATGCCAAATCTCATGCTTTAACTCTCTTTCCTTCTCCCTCAAACCTCACATTTCTCCTCTTTGTTCTCAAACCTCCATTAGCCTTGGGACATTCCTAAATCATTCATATATTTATTTTTATGAGGTTTAAAAAAAAACATAGCATTTTTGGAAATCCATATCATGTTTCTAGTTTAATATAAAGTTTCAATATTGGAATCAATATAGAAACCATAGTTCCTTTTACAGTGGCCTCTTCAAACTAGCCCTTTCACCGTGTTATCTAACCTACATGGACTCGTAATGAATTACAGGAGTTTTAGAGTTATTTAGGTCTCTAATTTTGTAATATCAATGAAAATGTATCTCATATGATATCTTAAACATTTCATCCCTAAACTTATTCATATGGAAAATTTATGGTGGTTTATGTGACTCTATACCTTAAAATTTGGGTAACTCCATATTGGCTTACTGTTATTTTTGCATTTTTACCCCTTAATGAATTCCAATCATCTTGAAATTTCAACCACATATTTTTCCCACCATTTTACTCATGCTCACCAATTTTAATACTTTTCCCATTGTTATAAGTTGAGTTATACTTGATTTTCTAATTGTGCAACATCAAGGCAAAGAAGTAACAAATTTTTGAAGTTTAATCTTGTTGTTGAATCTTCAGAGAAATAGACACCTCTAAATAATTCATACACCCTTTTTCACCCTCTCATATATTTTTAAAGTCTTATAATCTCTTGAAACTTCCTGAAAATCCTTATTTGGTTTAGTCCAACTCCATTCATTGTCTTGTCAATACTATACGAGCATATTCATCCAATATTGTGTTTCAATCTTATTAGATTAGGATCTTATTCAAATATGGTCTTGATATTTATTAGATATATAATCAATTCTTGAAAACCTCATTCATCAATTCTAAGTATTCTTCACAACCTAAATCTCGTGATCTTTCATTTGTGTAGACCTATGACTGGTATTATGACCCGATTGTGGAAGCTAGTGTGTATTTGAATTAGTTAACAATGCAAAGGAAATCAAAGATAACACCTAATAGCTTCAATAAAATGCTAAATAGATCAATATACCATCATGCTTAGATCTTAAGAAAAGCTAATCTATTAACATATTTTCATTAGAACATGAAATGAAGATTTAAACTAACATGCTAAACAAATTAACCTCTATCTCTAATTGAATGCTAATGAAATGAACCTATTTAGATCCTTAGCAATCAAAGGGTTTGATTGTATGCTTGAATCCCAAGGTTTCAAGAATGGAGTCTTGTCAATCCATGGCTACAAGACCATTTGACATATCTCCATATGACTTCAAACTTGGAAGAATGAATGCAAGAAATGAAAATAGCTAGCTCCTCCAATGAAGAATTCTCTAAGATGATAAAATGGCTATAGCTTAGGCTCTATGCTCATTTAGGTGTAAGTAGAAAGGTTAGAGGAGGGTTCCTTTTATAACCCAATGGTTTGAAGAAGCTTTGCATCCTATTGTATGTGGGATAATAGCAAAGCTAGGTTAGTTATGGATAAGCATGGTTTAGAAGTGGTTGAGTTTACTTTAGGAGAGTTTAGTTTGTCCTCTAGTGACTCATGGGGATTGAGGGGGTTTATTAATTAACCAAAGTGATTAATTAATAGGTGTGTAAGCTTATAGAATCTTTTTAGAGGAATAGTTAGTATGATTTATGTTATGAGAGAATTTTAATCAAATAAATGACGATTTATTGATTAAATAGAAGAGAGAATTAATTAATTAATCTAGATAGAAAGGGGTATTAATTAATTAGAAATAATTAATTAATCTAGATAGAAAGGGGAGCTTAATTAATTATAAATAATTAATTAATCTAGATAGAAAGGGAGTTGATTAACGGAAGGTCGTTAATTGGCATCGTTGTTGGATAAAAGAGTTAATTAACTAACGTAATGTAATTAATTAACGACGATAGCAGAGAAAATGTGTGATATTGATGATATGTCATCAATTTGTGGGAAAGGGTATAATTAGCGTAATTTAAGTATTTAAATTTCTCAAGATAAATTATAGGTGTCTACATTTTCCCCTCTTTGGGGTGGCGTAAGTGACGCCACTTCAAATATAGTAGACAGATAAAATTTTGAAGGGGTAGAAGAAAAATTAGTAGAAGTGAGAGATGCCCCCTCGAGTGTCAATGGGGTGATGAAAGAAGGCGATCAACAATTGAAAATGGTGAGAAAAATGGATAGAATAATGGGTAGGGGCAAGATGCCCCAGGTGAATCAAAAGAATAGTGTTGATAGGATAATTATGTAGAAGAGGAATGAAGACGGAAAGAAAAGATCAAGATTTCATCCAATGTATAGAAACAACTTTAGTGTCATCATATTGCCAAATATCTACATCATTGGTCCTTATTAAAAATATAAGCATACGACAAAAGTAGAATGACATGAAAAGCCATACTACGAAACAATTGTCCATTACTAAAAACACCAACTCAATGCAACATACAAAAAGCAATGCAATATGAGAAGGAAACAAGCTCATTTAATAGGGAAACAAGTATAAACACACATACTCAAACCAACAATGGTCAAGACATAGTTGCACAAATGTTTTGTTATCAAGATGAAGATCCCCAAACGTTCATGATTGATGACAAGGGTTAAAAATGATGCCCCTAACAAGGATACATGCAAGGGAAAATGATGAAGGATGTAGGGTCCAATGATAAATTGTTGTGCGCAATGAAATAGTATCAGGAAACTAGATGTGCCCAAGAGTACCAACGAAGCAAGCATATAGCTTTGTAAATGGTTGTAAATCTAATTATCCGCGAGTTGTTTGATTCACAAACACGTGAAAATTACCAAGAAGATATGAAATGAATACCATGTGAAGATATGAGTTTCATCCGCTATGGGTTGTTTACCTATTTTTGTAAATTTTACAATTTTTAGGATTTTTGAGAAATGTTTAAATGTTTAGGATTTTTCCATTTTCTTGATTTTATTTTGGAAAATTTTGATTTTTATAATTTTTAATGGATTTTTTATTTTTAGAAACATATTTGAATGTTTTTATTTTGAAATTTTCTAAAACTATGTACAGGAAGATAAAGAAGTGTGGATTCCCCAAGAATAGATGGGATGTACAAGGGAAAAATGCCACACATATGCGTAAGAAAGTGAAGATGTGAAAATGCCCCAAAATTAGGTGGGAGTATTCAAAGGAAAACTCTTCACGCGCTAAAAGGGGATCAAGGCATGTATAAAATAGGTTCAATCATGAGGGAGCAAGGATGCCCCAACGTAAGCTGGCCAAGAAACACATGAGAGAAAGGAAGTAGAAAATTGTCTTATTAAAAGGGGACAAAAGTGTCTACAAACATGGAAAAGAGGACATCCTATACACATGGATGTTCTAAATGATTTTGAAGAACAAAGGATGCTATGAAAATATTTAGAAGGTGGTCGATGAAAATTGATTATCCCAAGGCACAAATAATGAGATAAGACATGCGCTAAAGAAAGAGTTTGAACAAGGTCCAAAAAGAAACACTTAATAACATACTAATCATGTTTACTCATCAAGATCCCATGTGTGCACATGGAAATGAATTACCTCTTGAAGGAAAGAGTTGATAGACAACAAGTGAAGACACTAGCCAATGTGTAGGAATGATTTAGTTTGAAAGGTGATTTGTGAATGGATTGTGGAAGGAGAGTCGTACATTGCTCCGCTGCTAGCCAGGCATCCATAGCCCTAAAAAGATGCATTTGATTCTAATCACAACATTTCTCTACTGCCATTCAAGTGTCCATAGCCCTAGTAGAGATTATTGGAAATACCCCAAGAGATAGTTATATATCAATTTGCTTTTGCTTTTATATTTTTCTTTTTGATTGATTGATTTTGATTCTTTTGCTTTCTAAAACTTATTTCAACTCTCTTCTTTAACAAGGGGTTAAGAACCATTGATGGCTTGATGGAAGGATATGAAAGTGATTGTGATGAAGACATTGGCTAGTGTCAACAAATATATCCAAAATTTCTTTGCAACAAGTTTATTAAATGTGAATTGTGATAGGAGGTTAGTCATTCTTTAATTTACCAAGGTGTTAAAATATTAGGGTTAAACAGATACCATAGAGATAAATGTCATAAAATGTGTGTGAATAGACTAACCACAAGAACATCGAAGGTATGAAAATGGGGGATGACTTGTAGAGGAATATGAAAGACAGGGAAGAAAGAACAATCATGTGTACGCAATACCTGATTGCAATGTTTGATCTTTGTACCTTTGATTTTATTTTTGTAATGTTTTAATGTTTTCTCTTTTTTTGTATTTTTGAACTATTTTATGATTTTTTAAATTTTTGATGGTTATCGGAACGAAACATTTCACTTTGCATGATAGGATCCAACAACGATGTTTGCAATTTCTTTAATAAGAGAGACTTAGCGTGTTTGCTTATCAAATGTAATATTATCCCCAATCTCAATGATTGTGGTGAGTTCACACTCAACAAATGATTGTGATTTGTTTTCAAACATGGGTTTTGTATGTGGGAGCTTGAGTTCCCTATCCATAGGTTTCAACACTTTGTGTCATACTTGATGGGTGCGTTGGTGTGCATTCTATAATCACGTTTGATTTTGAATTTTATAATTGTTTGAGTTGTTGGGATTTGGAGCTCTTCAACGCTTTTGTCTTAGCTTGGTAAAAAAACTTGTCTAGGTTTATTATAAGATAATTCTTAACTTTTCTGATCTTGAGAAGTGGGAGAAGAACATGGACATTTATAATTGATGAGAGGAATGAAGGTGGGTTTGCCACAATCATTGAGAAGAATAATGTATGGATTTAAAATGATACAATCCAAGAATTTGGCTACTTGAGGTGAGCCACGGATAAAAGATGGAAGTTTACTTGGGATGTGGCATCGGTATAGAGGAAGAAGGGCTACTAGAAAGAATAGAAGATGAGGGGCTACCCAAAGGTGTCCCATATATAGAAGACAAGGGGCTAGTTAGACGTGGCCCCAGAATAGAAGGTAATGGGCTACCCGAAGGAGACCCACAAGTAGATGATGAAGGGATACTGGAGGTGGCCCATATATAGAAATAAGGTGATGGGCTACTTGGCGATGACCCAAAGTGTGATTGTGATTGAGGAATTGTGATATGTAAAGAAGAATTGGGTGATGAGAAGATGGGCCATGGCTCAATACTAGACCTAGGAGTTCATCACATAAATGAAGAATGTGAGGATGGAAGAATAAGAGGAGGATCAAGTTGCATGCTCTTAGGCTCTTCCTCTATTTCTTGATAAAAGGAATCAACCTTTTCCCCACAATATGTGAATGCATCGAGGTCTAAAGAGAATCCTTGCTCATAATTTTTAGAGGGATATCTTCGTGTGCCCCTATAAATGCCATGATCACTCCTTTGTTTTGAAAGAAATCAATCGGTATGGGTTGTTGATCGACCACAGGGTTTTATTGGAATAAAAAGGTCCAACTAGTGTGGAAGACTTAGAAGATGTTTGATGATGATTGATAGAAGAAGATGACTCAAGAGATGAAGTAGACTTAGGGCTAGATGTCTCATGAGTAGAAGAAGATGTGGATTTAGAATTGGTTGGTATAGGTTTCCCTATAAGATGACATTGTGGAGGAAGAATAGGAGGATTTTGTATCCAAAATTCCATAGATTGTGACATAGGAGTTGACTTAGATGATTGAATAGAAGGACTTTGAGTCGCATGAAAATTTCAAAGGAGGAAGGGTTCATTGAGGTGACTAATAAAAGAGGTCCTACGAAGAAGGGGAGGACCACGATTGAATAATCACATTAGATGTTTTATAAAGAAGGTCCTGCAAGAAGGGGAGGACCGCGACTTAGGAGTCAAATTGGATGAATGATAAAGGAGGTCTTAAGAAAGGGGGGACTCAAGAATCCCAAGAAGAAGATGAACAAGGTCCTGTGATTTAGGGGATGACCACGACTTAGAGTCAAATTAGATGAATCAATAGTAGTTTGGATTTGAATCATCATCGAGGAAATATTTGATTGGAATCCTCAAAATATTAGAAAATGTTTAGATTAGAATTAGAAGAAGAGTGGGGGAACCCGAATAATAATTTAGATCAGAAGTATCCAAACCATACCACCGACTATGAGATGAAGGTGGGGAATGGGTTACCTGAATGGGTTCTCTAGCATGAAGAACCAAACATGGTTTAGTCATGATGGGCATCTTTTGATGTGAATGCCTAAATTTTGATTCTTTATGGTCATACATATAAGGAACCCTGTGATAATCAATTCATGGTTGGCGTTCACTAAGTCCAAATGCCTAGACCTAGATAGTGTGATTGAACTCCTTCAAATAGAAGGAAGTTCCATGTCAATTTAGGTAGCATAACGGAAACCAACTAGACATTTCGTAAAGATGGGCATGCTTGTGTGATTTTCTAAAAGGGATCTAAGAAAAACATACATCATGATAACGCAATTTCGAAAATCCAACAAGGTTTGGACAAAAATTTGTGAGTGTAAAGGATCAAAAAGTATCAAAAGGATTTTCCTAAAGGGATAAGTCAATATGAAAAATAAAATACAATCACACAATGTTTAGTTCTAGACCAATCAATCAAATGATGCACTTCCTAATTCAATTTCTAAATGGTAGTTGGTGTTTCAAGATGATTAACAAAATTTCACCACTTATGTCAAGTTCAAATAAATGAACAAGCTGTAAGTAATAACAAGAAGTTAATGTGATCCCCAAAAAAGTATACTAAAAGTGAGCTTGAATCCAATCAATACATATATCCCAAAAAGTGGCAGTTACGATTGTGAACGACATAAATAATACCACCAAGATATGTTAACCAAACTTTGTGAAAAAGTAAGGTATTAATATCAATATGATATTGATATAATGCACAAAAATGGTAACACTCAACACTTTTCAAAATCGAGGTAGTAATTGAAATCAAACTAGGGCTAGAGTATACTAAGGAATTTGTTAGAGTGTGTATAGCGCTTAATATCACAATATAGATATGTAGGACAATTTTACGAGAATCAAGATGTAATTACTGAAATTGTAGTAACGACATGGTATAAAAAAATAACAGTTCAAAGGAGAATCAAGGTGATGAATCAAGCCTAACTACAATGACGATCTTGACTTGGGTATCAAGATAAAAAAGGATACCAATGATATGAAAATGTCTCCACACACTTTATATGTTTAACAACTCAACCGCAAACATGGATGAGCGTAAACAGACACAAAAGTGGAATACAATTAATTAGCAACACAAGGGTAGTCACTCTTCTTCTAATCAACAAAGTGTCAAAAAAAGGAAGTACATCAATTGGGGTGAAAAATGTTGGCCTCACTTTAGCAGAGTTTCACCTCGCCTTAGGGTGAGTGAAAAACTAAGAAAAAGTAACGCTTCACACGTTTTGTGATGAATAATGGCTCTCAACTCAAATTGGTTTTGAAATGGTCAAAGTTGGCTCCTATTTAAAGATAACTTCCTAGGTGGTTCACTCAACTAGGTGTCAAAATTTATCTAAGAGCAAGCTCATTTTTCCAAGGTTTCCCAAGGATTATCTCGACTTTACTTTACCCCCTTCAATTACAGTGAGAAATTAATGTGTTCATCGTGTACTCTCACTGGGTCACGATATGAATAACTTTGACGCTAAATCTCACAAAGTAAAACTATTTAAGTTAAGTGTGCGGAAAACTTCCTGCTTTTTCCCACAAGGTTCCCTCTCAGTGTGGACTGCTTTAGGGTTCCTATAACCACCCTCATTGTTGTAGCTTAAAGCTTATGCTAAAGGGGTTATGTCCTAGTTAGCGGACAGGGTGTACCCTTATCCGAACCTCCAAATAAAGTGTTTTGAATGTGATGTGTTTTTTTATATTTTATTCTTAATGTGGTTTATTCATACACCATTTGGTAATCTATAACACACGTGTACTTAGAAAATTCTTGTTTCTAACTCCTTTCTTTGACAAGCATTTTAGGTCCTACACTCAAGTGTTAGTAGTTCTCCAAGAAAATCACATTATTTAAAAGAAGATTAAGATTTTTTTATTCTCAAGATCATCCAAGGATGCAAGATAAGAGCATACACAACAAATAATCTAACTAAAAATTAAAGGAAATCTTTGTAATTAATGAACCATACAAAAATCTTGATAAATGTTCATTCCCTTAAACCAAAAATGAAAGATGAAGTTTCCAATTAACCAAATGTTAGAAAATGAAGACTAAAGTTGATTTTGATTCTCAAGATCACCCTAAGGTGCAAGATAAGAGAATACACAAAATTTATCCCAACTAGATAGAAATGGAAAACTTCAAATCAAAGGACCATAAAAAAATGTTTTGTAAAAGGTTCATTCCCTTAAGCAAAATGAATAATCAAATTTCCAAGTTAATCCAAATGTTAAAAAGATAGAGATCAAAGTTTTTTTATTCTCAAGATCACCAAAAGGTGCAAGAGAAGAGCATACACAAGCTTTGGTCTAAATCAAGTAAAGCATGAAAATACAACATTCATCAAAACATTAGACATGTTAGAAAATGACCAGTTTTACAATAAAGGAAAACCTACAATTTTTGTAAGTATAAATCCCAAATTTATGTTTTCATTGCATAGTTCACTTCAATACCTTTCTAATGCAAAATAAATGGAGTCATTTCAAGTTCGGGAGAAAAATTTATGGCCTTTGAAGATGGGTTACGCATATGCTCTTATGCTCATGGGTATGCACTTAACATGTACTCAAAAATGTGAAAAAAATGTCCCTTAATCTACAAAAAGGTCAAATTCTTCCAACCAAGATTCAATTTTGACAACAACCCATCACATTAGTATATGAATAGAATACTCAATGCTATCAAACATTAACATTCATGATCAAAAACTTAACATTTTCAAGAAATTGACAAAACTAGCATGTAGAATGATGAAAAAGTAAGCTCTAAAAATGAAAAACATGGAGAAATCTTGAAATTTTCTCACCAAGATTCAATTTTACAAAACCCACCACATTAATTTGTAAATAGAAGACTCAACACTATCAAACACAAACCTACATGCTTAAGAATTTAATATTTTCAAGAAATTGACAAAACTAGCATGTAGAATGTTGAAAAAGTAAGCTCTAAAAATGAAAACATAGAGAAATCTTGAAATTTTCCCATCAAGATTCAATTTTGACAGCACTTCACCTCCTTTATACCTACAAGGAAGACTCAACACATGCAAACTCAACAAAACAAGTTAATAAAAACAAGTTATGTCAATATATGTAAAAAGAGGGTTAGTAACCAAAATTGAAACTTAACTACAAAAACTTGAAATTAAGTGCAAAGGACAATGGAGTAAGTCCCACTAGGCATGCCAAATGTGTATATGAATTAGTTAACAATGCAAAGTAAATCAAATCTAACACCTAATAGCTTCAATACAATGCTAACTAGATCAATATACCATCATGCTTAGAGCTTAAGAAAAACTAATCTATTAACATATTTGCATTAGAACATGAAATGAAGATTCAAACTAACATGCTAAACAAATTAACCTCTATCTCTAATTGAATTCTAATGAAATGAACCTATTTAGATCCTTAACAATCAAAGGGTTTGATTGTATGCTTGAATCCCAAGGTTTCAAGAATGGAGTCTTGTCAATCCATGGCTACAAGACCATTTGACATATCTCCATATGACTTCAAACTTGGAAGAATGAATGCAAGAAATGAAAATAGCTAGCTCCTCCAATGAAGAATGCTCTAAGATGATAAAATGGCTATAGCTTATGCTCTATGCTCATTTATGTGTAAGTAGAAAGGTTAGATGAGGGTTCCTTTTATAACCCAATGGTTTGAAGAAGCTTTGCATCCTATTGTATGTGGGATAATAGCAAAGCTAGGTTAGTTATGTATAAACAGGTTTAGAAGTGATTTAGTTTACTTTAGGAGAGTTTAGTTTGTCCTCTAGTGACTCATGGGTATTGAGAGGGTTTATTAATTAACCAAATTGATTCATTAATAGGTGTGAAAGCTTATAAAAGTTTTTAGAGGAATAGTTAGTATAATTTATGTTATAAGAGGATTTTAATCAAATAAATGACGATTTATTGATTAAATAGAAGAGAGAAATTAATTAATTAAGAATAATTAATTCTAGATAGAAAGGGGTATTAATTAATTAGATAGAATCTAGATAGAAGGGAGCTTAATTAATTAGAAATAATTAATTAATCTAGATAGAAAGGGGAGTTGATTAATTAATTATAAATAAGTAAAGAGTTAATTAACTAGATGTAAATTAGTTGATTAATGTAAAAATTTGTGATAATTGACGATGTGTCGTCATTTTGGATGAAGAATTAATTAACTAACGTAATTTAAGTATTTAATGAAAATAAGGTGTCTAGAGTAAATTTGTGATTTTGGATTCTTATTAGTATAACACCTTTGTGAAATGTTAACACCTTTTGTGGAATAATGTCATCCTTTGAATCTCCTAACAATTTGTTTATTAGACTTAGTGTTATACTCTTAACTATCTCGAGATAGAGACAAAGCATCTTTTCAAACTTGTTCCTTACACAAAAAGCATTCATGAGTTTTAATTCACCTATCATCGTCTATTAACACGTACTTCATGACTTAACAGAGTTAAAAACTCACTAATCTCCTCCAATACCACATGTTAGGTCTGCATTTGTCGTTTTACTTAAGACTCAAATACATCTTTATACAAGTAATAGTATCAAACTCTTATTTTTCAAAATCTCTAACCATCTACAAATCCCTAAGATCTCTTGACTCTTTTTTTTAAACATTCATTCAATAATATTCAAGTAATAAAGATAGAATTCCCTTACCTACTATACCATTGTCAAGGTTTACTCCTTATTAACCACAGTTTAGTCATTTTAAACCTTCAAACATTTTTCTCATTCTTTCAAGGCATGCAACTTCATTTTACACCTAAATAAACATATTTACAACATTCCAAGAAGATTCTTTAACCCTTTCGAACATTCAAACCAAATATCAAAAATCCATAATCATGCACTGTTTATGAGATATAAGGAAGATTTTATTATATCATTCATAAACATGCAAAGCTTTCAAATCCATCATGGCTCTAGATCAAATAATACACCCTTCTTTTATCCTTCCTTACACTCACATAACCTCTCTCCCTCTTATAATTTGAATTCCTTCATACATAAAGTAATAAATGTGGTAGTTAGGGTTTAAACTTACTACCCTCAACCATGGTAGCCTAACCTAGAATGGTTTACACCTTGGTTTATATATATCAGAATTTTTTAAGATGAAGATTGTTCTTAAATTCAATTTACACCCTTGACTCACCCATTGCTAGCAATTTGACCTAAGACTACTAACAAACACATTTGGAAATTTAAACAATGATTTTGGAGGGAAACCTCATAAAATCAACTTATTACACAAAATATGTCCAAATGGACTTCAAACACAACTAACCTACCCTAGACAAGCCAAAATTATTTATACACAATGATGCTTCAAAGATCAATTACAATGAAAGATGGAAGAAGCTAATGATGGAGGTATGATCTAAAGATATGACTAAGAGCTCACTGTAGACATGCTAATAGTAGAATGGTCACAAGTGTAATGCATTAAGAGGTTCCACTTTTGGTTTACCATCAAGGGAGGATAAATGATAGGCATCGACCCATACTTATGTTTAATAATGTATGGTCCAATCTAGTTGAGGGAAAACTTTCCATGTTGGCTCCTTTCTAGAGTAGGAAAAGGTCACCAACTTTAAAGTCGTGTTTGAGATACAATGACAACTTATGAAGGATAGGATACGATGAGATAGATGAACGAAGATAAAAATTATGCTCTACCATTAAGGAAGTGAAGAAAATATGTGTCCCTAATGAGACAGTAGATGGTCCCTCAAAAGAGGGACAAATATGACCACAATGGTGGATTTTGGATGAGAATGAATGGTCCCCCAAGAGAGGGACAAATATGGCCACAAAGGTGGACTTAGGATGAGATGATAAATTGGATGAGATAGATAAAAAGGAAACTATGTGCTACCTTTGAGGAAGCAAGAAAAATATGCGTTCGAGACGAATAAATGGGATATATAAGATGATAGGATATGGAAAGTATGTAATACCTTTCAAAATTAAGGAAGTGAGAAAATATATGTCCAGACGAAGAGATGGCCACAAAAGGTAGAATTAGAATGAAAAATATGGAAATATGGTTCCTCAAAAGAGGCACAAACATGGCCACAAAGGTGGAATTTGATGAAAATATGGTGCCCCAAAGAAGGGCACAAATATGACCACAACGGTGGATTTTGAATGAAGAAGATGGAAATATGGTGCCCCAAAAGAAGCACAAGTATGGTCACAAAGGTGGAATTCATGAGAATAAATGGTCCCTCAAGGAAGGAAAATATGACCACAATGGTGGACTTAAGAAGGAGGAAGATGGTGCCTCAAAAGAGGCACAAATATGGCCACAAAGGTGGAATTTGGATGAGATGAGTTGGATAAAAATCTTAAAATATGTGCAACACCTCAGAAATGAGGAAGCGATAAAAGTATGTGTCTTTGAAGATGATGAAATGGCCACCAAAGTGGTGGCTTAGTATGAATATATGGTGGGTAGATTGGTTGATTATAGTAAACTAGATAAGATCGGATGAGATTGAATAAGATTGATGAGATCAAAATAAAACAATGTCAAAAGGAAGTCCCCAATGTCGAGGGAGATTGTTTGGATAATGGGATGGATTAATGTGGAGAAGATATGAGGATTAAAGTATCAATAACAAGGGGAGATTCTCCCCAAAGTGAAAGAGATTACGTTGGTCAACTAAGATGTAGATGAACTAGTAGATGTCGAAGGAAACTAGATGGGGTTGTTGGAGGAAATGTCGATGACAACTTTTGGATTTGGATTGGATGGATGGTTTGGGATCATAGGGATGATGGGTAAGGAAAATAGTATCGATGAACAAGGGAGGATATTCTTATGGAGGAGAGATGACAGATGATGATGTAGAAATAGTAATTGGATTGGTTACGGTGGATGGAGAAGGGTGGCTTCTCTGAATGAGGAAGTCATATTTCTCAATAAGATCATGGAAAATAGTCTGAAAGGCCTTACAATGCTCAACATCATGACCCGGGGTATGATGATAGGTGCATATAAGATTGGGGTTGAACCATGATGGTTTCTTACTATGAGGATTAAAAGTCTAATGGGAGGAAGAGAGATGACGAGATGTTTGAATTAAATGTCGAAGGGCATCTATGTAGGACCCGATCGAAGGGTTGGTAGGAAGAAAAATCTTGTGGGTTTTAATAGGATATTTTTATTTGGATTTAGGGGAAGTAGTGGATGTATATTGGATGGGTGAGTTAGATGTGTTAGAAGGTGAACCAAAATTATTAGGATGATTAGATTGTTTGGATTTGGATTGAATGTTGGGAGATGTCTTAGATGAAGAGCCCGGCCCTAAAATAGTTGGGGTGCTCCTATGGTGGATGTTGTAATATTGGGTTACTCGAGAAGAATGAATACTTAACTTCTTACGAGGATGCATGAGAGACATTTGGGGATATTTACCAAGAGTCTTATATTTTGGTTGACGGGATTTACCCTTGGCATGGATGACAATAATATCGACTAGAGGATCTGAAGGTTGTATGGTTAGTATTGGTGGAGTTGGTAATTTTTTTGCTAATGTCTAAAGAATATTTAGGAGTGTTTGATTCGAGTATTGAATGGGAGGATCAATTGAAGTTAAGGTGATCTCGGATGCTTTCACAAAATCTTCAAACGATGAGAAATATGTAGGAGGAGAAGATGAATTCAATGTAGTCACAATAGTTGATGGGATTGGTGTTTGGTAAAAGTGAAGAAAGAGGAATTGGGATTAATTCTATGGATGGTATAATAGGTAAGGGTGGAATAGTTGTAGATTAAGTAGTAGGTATGATCAAATCCAAAGTGGATGTGATAAGGAATGAAGTAGATGAACGTGAAAGATCAATATGGGTGTAAATTTGGATATTGATGGGGAAAGGGGTGTTTGTATGATGCTATTAATGAGGTCTATGCGAGATGTGGATTGTATAGGTTTTGGATTGGTTAAAGCAAAAACAGTAGACGTTGGAAGATTAAGTGTAGAAGATCGAGATAAAATAGGTGATGTGGCCATGGGAAAAGATGTGGGTATATGTGATGACGATGTCGTGAGTGAATTTATTAATGTGGTAGATATAAAGGTAATTGGGATTGATATATAAATGGGTATAATTATAATGTTTAGGGATGTAAACATATATGTGTTTGATGTTGATGTGAATAAGGTGTTAAGTACGATAGGTTGGGTTATAATAGATGTGGTTGAAGTGGTAGGTATAGTTAAAGTTGATGTGGATGTGGTAAAGGTAGGAATAGATGTAGATGTAGGACAAGTGGTAGAGGTTAATGTGATAGGTGTGGTAGAAGTTGTAGGCACAATGTATAAGGTATGAATAAATGATGAGGTAGATGAGATAGGTAAGGATGGAGGTGTTTGATGTATAGTATTGATTACATAAGGATTGGATGTGTAAGATGTGGAAGGTAGAAATTGATTTGTTGATGGTGGATTAGGAAAGGGTTATCTAAAGGTATCAAGGGGTTGGCTATGAGATGAGGCAGGGTTGTCTATTTGGAGATCCCCCTGATTTATAAATTGTTGAACACGGTCTTTAAAAGAATGACATTTTTCAATGTCGTGACTTATGACTTGATGATATTTACAATAATGACCCTCATGATACCAAGCGGTTTTTGGGTGTAAGTTGTCAATATGATGGATAAGAGGAAGTATGAGAAGGTGAAATTTCATCAACTTGTCAAGACTGAACTATAATATTCCCCAGGGGTATAATTAGAAGATGGTTTAAAATTTCATGTGAAGGTGTCACGTAAGAGGTAGATGGTTGTGGTTACACAACATGAGAAGTGGATGGATAAGGATGTAATTTTTGATAAGAGGGGATATAATTAAAGGGTGGAGATTGAATATTAATGTGATGGGATGGGATTGGTAGTGATATTGATTATTTTTGAGAGAAATGAATTCTATGTAATTGTTGAGATTGAATAAACTTGTATGAGATAGGGGTATTCGATGGTTGACTATAGGGAGATTGAGATGGTTGTATAGGAATTCTAGTGATAATTTTGGATGAAGTAGGGATAGTGTTGATATGAGGTGGTTGGGGTGAAATAGAATCCACCAACTAAGTGGATTGATAATATTGTGTGACTATGGGAGACCTACAAAATATGAAGTCGTAAATGGGGTGGGAAGGAGGCCTAAGAGTTTTCAAGGAGGAGAAAATTGTGGCATGGTCATCGAGGGGAAATAGACTGATGGGAGATAGGAGAATTGGTTTTAAAAGGGGGATCAATTTGGATGACATGGTCTTTACAAGGTTGAGAGATCCAATGCGGAATCTCAAGATCATTGGAGAAAATATCATTGGATATATTATAGTGTTGTATTGTTTGAGAAGAGGTATTAATAGGCATGAAATGGGAAAATATTTTTTATGAAATTTATTAACAAACAAATCAAGTAGTGACATTTTTATTAACATGATTAATTAAGAAATGTGAGAAAAAGAAAGGGGTGGATAACGAAGGTACCTAAGAAATAGAATTATAAGGATGGTTTCGAGGTAGTTATGACTGGGAGGTTTCAGAGAGTTATGATAGCTTCATGTTGGGTGATAAAATACCAATCAGCCCACCTAGTAGGAAGATGTTTATATGTGTGAATTGATGTGTGGTTTTAGGTTGTGTGTGATAGAATGTGAGATGCAACCAATTAACCCCTACTTCAACTATGTGTTCAAGAAAGGATGCATAAGCCAAATCAAAATATGAAATTTCGATTAGAACACACACAAGGAAGGGAAAATGTGATACAAAAAGAAAATAAGACAAAAAGGAGAATACATGTAGAATGATTTTTTCTATTTATCTAATATTCAAGAAAATGCAAGCGAAGAGTGATCCAAGCAATAAAACACAACAAGAACAAGTAAAAAGTGAAGCCTTTACCTACAGTGTTAGTAGAAGGTAGAAGAAAAAAAGAAAATAACAAGAAATACAGGAATCACCTAAAGGGTAGTCCCACCCAGAGTGCCAAAATTTTGTTATAATTTTCTCGTTTGATTCAAATTAATGATGTTAGATACTAAAGAAAGCTAAACAACTCGAATATGGAGGGTTTAAGGTACCTCAAATGTGATGTGATGGATACGGGTGTAAAGTAGATGATGGATCCCCACTACTACAAGATGATGACCTACACAACAAAGACTAGAAAGAAAATGGATTAGATGATAGATGGGGAATTTGAGAGACGAAGTCGCTCCAAGAAGTGTTAACTTCCTTAGCGGATGTCAACCCCCATGTTTGATAAAAGATGATAAAAGTAATAATAATAAATAGGATAATATGCAAAATATGAGGCACACAGAAACTGAAAAATGTATAAATGTAAGGCACATAAAAATATGAGCTAAATAAATATAAATTAAATTATACTTGACTGGTCGATGACAACCCATACTTGCATAGAGGCGGTCGACAGGCGACCTAAGTGGATGAATTTGGACAGCAAGAGAATTATGCATATAGGTAGGGACCTGAATGTAAAGTAGACACGAAGGGGCATGTATATATTGTAAAAACTTACAAAACAATATCTAAGGTGTGAAAGACTAGTGAATAGTAGAAAATAGGGATTTTAGATGTATTAGTTGACAAACATGACTCGGGTTGATGAAAACTAGGGTGGGGTGATGGTGACTGGAGTGTAGGAATAATTGATTTGATGCGATAGAGAAATGGGATAGGTGATATGGAGTCTAAGAGAGGAATGATAGAGGCAAAGCACATACATAGGATGAGTGGAAGCAAAACAAACAATGATAGAAGGTTGGGTCAACGGTGACCTAGGTTGGGCGACGAAGACTATAAAGCGAGGGTATAACAAGCCCAGATGCAAATGAGAGGAATGGATAACCTACAAGTACATAAACCGGACAAGAAGGTTGATAATGGAGTTATGAGTGTTATTGAAGATGATCTAGTCAAAGGATTTGTAAAAGTGATGCAAGCACGTCAAGAAGATCCAAGAGGTCATGAATCGTTGTGCGAGAGATTCTCGAAGCATGAGAAAATGTTTGCAAGTCGCAAAAAGCTCGAATATCCACATGCATGCCTCGAGAAGAGGAGGGAATGTAATTTTAAAAGGTCGATGGTGACTAGGCTAAATAGGTCACCACCGACTACGGGGAAAATTTTGCCAAAGTGGTGGATTTTGTGTTTTAATCGATATTTTTGGGATTTTGGGGGTTGAAAGGAGTTCTTTAAAGCTTGTAGGTGGGTAAAGGTTGTTTAGGGATGTGTAGGAAATAAATCTAGATAGGATCAATGCTAGAAAAATCATATGGATGAGAATTTAGGTGTTTAGGGATTAAAAACATCCTAAAAGGAAAGTTAATTAGGGCTAGTTAATGAATATTAATCAATTAATTAATGAATGAAAATTAACTAAGAATTAAAGGTGATGGGGAAAATAGATGGGAATTAAGATAAATTAAAGTAAACTAAATTAAGGGGGATGAATTAAATTAATGGGGTCTAGTTAGAACCATGGAGAAATGTGTGCACGTGGCAAACAAAGGTAGGGATACCAAATTTAAGTGTCTACATTTATAGTTACTCTAAGGTTGGGTCCTTTATATTTAAAAGGAAGTAAATTTCTAATAAGGTCCTATTAATTAACACTATGGGTAGATAATTTTCAATTAGCCTTTTTTTTAAAAAATTACCATTTTTGAAATTAATTTAATCAAGAAAAATATTGTAAAATTAGTATTACTAGTTTTTTTTTCTAGGGTTTTTTTGCTAATGTTTTCGAGGTGTTTTGGGGTGTTTTTTCCTTCTTTAGAGGCTCCTTTTTGTGTTTATTCTACTAACATGTATTTGGAGAATATTGTGAATGTATATGCCCTTTTTTTATGATTATAGTGTGTTTTGGGAGGTTCGTTCACATTTGGGAGGTCTTTTGACTCTTTTAGGAGTCATTTTCTTTATAGTTCTCTTATTATTGCTTGTGGGCTAGGGAGCGTGTCCACTAAAGCCTTACATCAAGGGACCCCAAACTATGACGTGAGACACTATTTCTCACACATGAACTTGTTTTTCCCCTCTTTTCTTACTTTTGACTTTATTGTGCTTATTACGGTGATTTTTTTGCTACATACAATGATTGACACTTATAATGCCTCCACACTTGTGTGATTTTTCACCTATTGCAAAGTGAGTGGCCAACTATTTCACGTCGCATGAACACACCTTATTGTAATCAACACACTGTTTATAAAGTACCACAAATAGTGGGGTTAAAATGTTGTTCTAAGGTGTTTTAATCTCATGTTGACACATTTTCAATTGAGTCCGACGTCTTAAAACTTTGTGTGTGTTTTCACCTTTTTATTTTATTGCATTCCAAACACATTTTTGGTTGATTCTGACATCTATTTGAGCATGTTTTTCCTTGTGAATCTTTTGCACTAATTTCTCTTATTTGTGAATGCATTATGGAGGATTTTTTTCTAGACTTGTGTTGCATAGGATCGACATCTTTGCATCACATACTCCACCACTTCTTCTTGGTAGAGATAACTATGTACTGTGGCATTCTATGATGGAATGTTTTCTCATTCAAGATGACCTTTATCCATATTTGTATGGACAAGTACCTACACCCAGCTTACACAATTCAGCTTGAAGACCAGGTTGACACTTGTAGAATGGTCATTGGTCATTTGTTGACATACATTTCCAAGCCTCTCATCCATTATGTGGTGCACACAGAGTTTCCCCACAAAGTTTGGATCATTCTTCAATCCTTATTTTGAGACCCTTTAGAGATAACAACTATTGCTTATTCTGATATTATTGTTTCCACACCCACTTCATATGATGATAGCTTTGTTGATATAGATTTACTTGTTTATATTTCGTGATTGTGAGGATTGTTCTTCTATTTTTGATGATGAGTGTACTAATGAGGATACCTCTCCTCCCTCTCACGGTCACCCTTCAGATAATTTTGAACCTCCTCTTTACTCTTCCACCTTCGGAGATCCATTGGTCACCAAGAAGACATGTTCCCAATGTCATATCCTCATTCAATCTACCTTAATTCCACCATCATTTTATCAGGAATCTTCTACTCCTCCTAATTCTTGTGTCGATTATACATACCTATCATACATTTCTCTTTTGTTTGTTAAGTAACCCTTTTAGGACAAGTTTCTATTGGACCTCGGTTTGTATTTTTGCAAAGTCTTCCTTTTTTGTAGTACATGGAGATGCTCTTTCATTTGTAGAACCTTCACTCATTTATACTACGAGGATTCCTTCATCTCCATTGATAAGGTGCCCCTTTTGGGATTTCCATCACTTCTACTATTTCATAGATCATCACTAATCCACATTTGCTTGTGGATCTTATTTCTAATGTTGTGAGGGTTGTGCCATCACTTCATATGGACATTCCTTTATTGAATGATCCATACGCATGCTCCGATAATTCTACTTTAGTGGCATTACCTTCAGTTCTTGAGAACCTATTTTCTAGACCTATGTCACACTTTAGTTGTGGACTAGTTTCAGAGTTCTTTGTACTACTACCTTTGGTTTCCTTCATAGAGTGGGTGGATTTTAAGTACACCATTTTTTTATTCCTAATGGTAGAAGCATTATTCTATGTGGATGGACCTTCTTTATTCTACAGGAAAAATACCACATCATCGACACTCTTCTTAGAGACTTCATAGAGTCACAAAATTCAAATCAAGTTGCAAACTTCTTTACCGAACCCTTCACTTTGAAGCTAAGTATCTTTTGTGCTCTCACCTTGGGGTGAGGTATAATAGTGCTGCACATATACTTCATTATTTCTAGTCTCATTCTCTTCTTCTTCTTCTATAAATATTTTATTTTGCACATCGATACCTCATCACGCATTTTTGTTTTTGGGACCCATATGAAGCATATTTCTTAGGTTGTTTAGGGGATTATTCTATCTCTTGTAGGTGGACATTTTTCCCATTATATTTTATTCCATTACTTGATATCCTTATTTTACATGGGTACCTCATCAAGCATAGATCTTAGGATCCATTTCTTTCTAACTTTTGATACCTCATTTTAAGCTATGATGACGGGGTTGTTAGTGTGACGGATTTCATTTACCTCTTATTAGGTTATATTCCATCACAAATAGTGAGTCATAGGTCATTATGTGTCATTGTGAGTTATATGACACATGATTGATTCTATTATATAGTATTTCATTTGTGTCAAGGTGTGTCTGTGTGTATTTTACTTAATCTAAATTGAATTAAATATTAGTTTCAGAGTAATTATTGTAATTTATGTTATACAAATGATAATATGCAGTAAGTGGACAAGCAAATAAATATGCAATAATATGAAACCCTAAGAAAATGAGAAGAGAGGATGAATTAGTTGATTTCGAGTGATTAGAAAGTGTTAGTTCTGAGGTACTGTTGAAATAGACTAGGGAGAAGTTTCATCAAGCTTCACTGGAGATCATGGAATCATAAATGTGCAGGACAAAAACACCCATGCACTAGTGACGATCTGGGGCACTAATGTCTAGTCAGTACTCAAGTTGTGTCATTTTCTATGTTAGAGAAGCTTTGCTTTGCTAGCCCCCTTTTTCACTTTGGTTTTGATATAATATCATTGATTGTACTTATAACCTACAAAGAAATATATCTAGTTGCACATGCCCACAAACCACATCAAACCCTAAAAAGAAGATGTATAATGTGGAGTTGGACTGACCCTGGTGGTCACCCAAAGAGTGAACTTAGTATTAAGTGTTGCACTATATTTCAGACTCCATATAGTTTTGTGTGTATGTGTGTGTATGTGTGTGTAATGATGCCCTAGGATTTCCCTTGTGCAAGTTGCACAGTGATAGTGGGCTAGATCTAGAATGTAGCAATGTATAGAATGTGTGAGATGGAATAAAATGAACTTCCCCCTCCTATGTTGTGTATACAGAGTGATGTATCCCTTGTCCCTTATTTTAATGTGATAAATGAATGCTTTGAAATGCTCCTTGTGCCTTTGAATGTAATCTTAGGTGACATGAGATAATGCTTAGTGTTTGGCCCCTTATTTGAGTGCAATAACTATATATATATATATATATAATTCCCTTGTTTAAATTTCATAATTGAAAACTAAAAGGACAACCCAAAGTTGTAAAAGATGACCCAAAATTAAAAGAGACCCAAAAGAGGAAGAAGAAAGCAAAGAGGGCTAGGAGTGCCCAGAAAGGATGGGAGCACTTGGGGCGCTTATTTCCTAAAGGGGCACTAGTTTTGAGGCCATAAAAGATAAATCATTCAAATATCGATAGGGATGTAGGGTGTGTAAGGTCAATAAAAGTATAAGAGACAAAGAAAAAGGCCCAAAATATGTTTTCAATTATTAATTTTCTCGCTTAGGAATCATGTATATATTAATATGCTCTAGGATCTAGAAATGTACCCAAGTGCATAGATTTTGTGTCTACATTTTTCCCCACTTTATGTTGTGGAGTGAATACTCATTTCATAAAGTAGATAGAAGATGTGTACCTTGTAACCTTTCAGAGAATAGTGTAGCCGATAGCATTCCGAGTGGACAAGTGACGTGATATAAATTCTAAGTGTTGAAACTAGGAAAGGGAAGTAGACCCTAGGGGTGAAGTGTATGCATAGTAGAGTGTTGTTGGAGCTTGGGCTTTCTAATGTGGGTTGCTTCTTGTTACATATTAAGTATGAATCTAGAAAAGGAGAGAGATAAAGTATTAAAAGTGTTGTATATGAGAAATCAAAGCAACATGTGTATAACTAAAAGTGTAAAGGTATGTAAAAGGAAAGTCAGCAATTGATGTATAAGAGTGTAAGAGATAGAAAATTGCCTTGATTTGTTTGGTGATGTTGCTAGATTTATCGATGAATGGTGAGGTTTTTGGAAATCTCACGCCAATAGTGAGTTTTTGGGTGATCTCATGCCAAGGATGATTTTTTTGCACGCCAAGAGAAGAGTGTTAGGGAGAGAGGTCTATTTTTATATCCTTCCATAATGCTTCCCAAATAGGTGTCACTTTGCAGATGGCACATTCTTATATATAACTAAATGTAAATTGAATGTAACTACATGTAATTGAATTTCTAAAGTTAGATTCAAGTGACTAATACTATAGAATTGTGTTTGTAAACTACTGAAACTATACTAAACCGAGAAAAAAATTTGTTTTTTCCCCAGGACACAAGTGCCCATGTGGGACACAAGCGCCACTACTACTTTTTGTTCTAGGTGTTAGTGTCTTCTCTATGTTTATGACCCAAATATGATTTTGGGCCATTTTTGACTGTTTTATGTTTCCAAATTTGTATTTTTCTACCTAATTTATATTTATGTATTGTTGTAAGGGTGATTTTCTCACCCGAATGATGTTCCCCCTTGTTTGGGGTGCATGTGACAAAAGTAGGAGAAGGCGGCCCAAACAATATGAACAGATATTGATATGCATATCTGATATTGGATGTTTACGGGGGTAGGGGATGTGTATGTTGGAAACTAAGGAACATGCAAACAAGATGGAGTAGTAAGAAGTGTTAGTAAAAAAATCTAGCATGTAATAGAAGACAATGTAACAAGAAAGTGTGAAGACAATATTGACAATGAAAAGAGGGTTTCATACATGGGAGATCGATGAAAATGGCATAAGATAATCGGGGATGAAGTGACCAATAGTAAACAATGATCAAGTATGGCATAGGGCATAGCCCATAAAACAATAACAAATAATACTAAGCAAGTAGTAAGCAAAAGGTGACAGATAACCATGGTTGTATGTAATCCTACAAGGAAAATCCTACACATGAAGCACCCATTAGCATGTTAAGGAGATAAATAGTATGTCAAATTTTGTATAAATCAGCGAAGAGTAAAGTGACAGTGATGATAAGTATTAGATAATGTAGCAATAGAACCTCTTATGTGTAGAATATGAGAGTAGTAAAATTAGATGCCCCCATGAGCCTTGGCGGGAATTTGAGTGGTGGTTGTGTTGAGCATCATACATCATGTACGAATCGGAAAAATTTCATGCATTCACCTCAAATTACTAAAGTGAAGCGCATGTGTATATGGAAAAAGATAATGGCATACTAAGAATCGGCTAACATAGGAAACAAAGTGTGCATGTAAGTAGTATAAGCTATCAAGATTAAATGCAAAGAATATATGAAAATGTTGTACGAGTGTGAGGATATGTTGTGATATGTACGATTTGTAGAGAGGAGGGACCACATTTCCCCTAGTGGATGTGCATGAGATGAGTTTCATTTAGGAATTTTCCCTCAACAATCAAGTATGAACCATAGAACAAGAGTACATCATCCGAGAAATGAAGGTACATTGTGTATAGTAGAGATGTGATAGTTCTCGAGAAATATTTTTCATGAAGCACATAAGCATATAGGAAAAATTAGGTGATGTGAGGTTTATTTGATAATTGGAACCTCAACATTCAAGTATGAACCATGGAACTAGAGTGTGTCATCGGGTAATGAGTGATAAAATATGTGTATTGAAAGTAGTGCTAGAAAAGTGTGACATGTGAAGCATGGAGCATGCGATGTAGTAAGTGAAATAGGAGTAGCAAGTAGAGATATCAAATGGTGATGGAGAGAAGGGGGAGAATAGTGTGATGCCCCAAGTGTGCCAATAATGGAAAAGATGATGTGCCAATAATGGAAAGCTATATGATGATAGTGATGTAGTGAAGGTCCCTTAATTGGTATCTGAGAAAGAGATGGAATGTGACAATGGTCGATGACCTTGGTGATGTAGGAGAATACCTATATGTATGTTGAGGAGACCGATGCAATGAAGGAGGTGGAGAAAAGTGAGATGAATGGGATGCCTAGGAGGAGACTTAGGCTTGTGAGGTGGACTACTAAAGTGATGAGGGCAAAATGAAGGTCGTGATGGCATTTCTTGAGGTTGTTTATGGGGAGGAAATGAAATCCAAAATTTCATGCATGGGAGGAGGGTTTAGCTATTTAAAATAGACATAGGCTGTAACAAGAATATTGTTTAAAGTGGCACATAGCCCACTTTGCTTATCCCAAAATTTCCCATTTTTGTTTTAAAATAGCAAGCCTCACATTGTTTACGATCTGTTTGGCCTCATAGCCAAGCCATATAGGATGTCGAGTTGTGTTTGGTTGTTGGAATGACCATTGTGCATATTTAGATTCACCCAATATGTTGGGCCGACCATTTATGTTGTTTGTTTGAACGATGGGCCATTAGGGGTACCGATTCATTTAGTTTTACTTGAACTGGTTTGAATAAAGCACCGAGATATACACTATGCATTGTATAAAATATGTCCCAAGTTTATATGGATAAGGATATAGCCTGACACATAGGAAATAATGTCAAAATACCATAGTTTATTCTTGAACCATTGGGAATAATCATAATTCCCCAGCCACTGTGCTTACAAATATATAAGAAAACCAACCGAATAATGTGGATAATAAAGTAATAAACTTGGTGGGGATTTAATTACCCCACCAAGCTAAATAATAGTTCACTCGAGCTCAATTCAACCTGCAATGTAAAATCAACTTTCCAAAATAATATAGTCCCACATTAGGAGAGTTATAAAATTATATGGCATATAATATCACAAATTTGATAGTGGAAATATGAAATAAAGGTGGAAAAGGCATCCCTCCGACAAAAGAGTGTGTTAAACCTGGTTGAGGGTATCCGGCTAGAAAATAGCGGGGTCCACTAAATTTTTCATGCGACGAAGACCGGAGGTTCTCAAACATGAAGTTTTAACCTTTTCCCCTTTTTCCAATATGCAAAGTGTCAATGCGTGAATCACTTGTTGACCCCTATTGACCAGTTTTCTAACCCAAGATTTGGTCGGTGATAACTTCTACACCTGCAGACTGTTCCTAGAGTTCTCGCATATCGTCCGAAAGGTATTTGAACACTCTACAACATGGTTATGGTTTAGGGATATTTAGGAAACTTCCAACACCCAAGAATCCTCCCGGTCACTCCTCCCAACTAGGAATGTTTTTTTTCGAAAAAAATTTGTGTATCAACCCATAAAACATGCTAACTCATCTTGTATTGCACAATCACATACAAGAACCCAAAAAATCATTATAGGTTAATCAAATGCAAATAGTTGATTAGCTAGTCATATAACCGATCAGATAATAACACCCAATTAAGCTAGTGTTCAACTAATATGTTGCAACCCTGTCAACTCTACACATAATTGTGAACTGTTAAATCCCAGGTAAAGCCGTAAAAATGATCGATCAGATAATAACACTGATACTCTATGATACGAACAATAAAAAATTATAATTCCATAGACATAGATCAGTACCAAACAACTAAATTGTCTATAATTAGGCTAGTGTCTACTGTCCATATGAAACTATAAATATCACGATCTAGAATATTTAGACTAACAATGACAAAAATAGATATAGTTAAGACAGAAACAATGTGAATCTTCCAAATCTATCAACATATGCTAAATTTTAAAAGGATAGATCAAACTATAACTGTGCTTACCCAAATCCTTGAAATGTCATCTACTCCAAATGATCACTAGGCATACTTGCACACTAGTTTGTTAGTGTAAATAATGTACACATCAATTGTAACTACACAAAGTAGTCACAAATAAACACCCTAAAAATAAGGGTAGTCATAAATGTGCAATTACCATGTATAGACACAATAGATTTGTATATTATCTACAAAATCAAAAAATGTGTCACAAACTTGCACAATGAAATTTAACAACATTAATCAAAATGTATTCCAAAAATAGACATTACCACATGCCTACTTTGAATTGCATAATTTGCTACTAAAAATAGAAAATGGTATATTGTCATCCTTAACAAGTAAGAAGTTAAATATGAGTATGTTTAACCAGTCACCCAGATCATTTTTACATGTGACACCATTTTTCACATTTCAAAGAAAATATAAACCTTGGAATTTTCCTTTCAACATACATCAGAAACCTACAAAATGCTCCAAATAATTTGTCATGTATCTCAATAATTACAGCTATGAAAAAGTAAATCTATCCATTTCACACGAGCCTAAATTCTAGGGTTCATTTTAAGAAGACCCTCTGAAATTTTACTTTCGAATTGTTGGTGAATCTCAAAAATTGACTTTTGAATCGTTGGAAACTATCTGAAAAAATGTTTCATGGAAAAGGTGATTTCGTAGAGATCATTTTTTTTTTTTTGAAAATTTTGTCGGGTAGGTTGGTCGGGAGTTTTGCGGGAAGGTTTTTCAAGACTCGGAGGTTGGGTGGTTCAGGGTTGGGCGAGTAAGGGGTTGGATGGCTAAGAGTGGGGCGGGTGGGTTGGACGGGTGAGGGATTGGATGACTATTGGGTAAGTGGGGTTAGGCACAGTGAGGGGTGCGTCGACCGAGGGTTGGGTAGATGGGATGGATGGGTGAGGGGGTGGATGGATAAGTGTTAGGAAGGTAGGTTAGATGAGTGAGGATTGAATGGCTAAGGGTTGGATGGGTGTGTTAGACGAGAGGAGGGGTTGGACGGCTAAGGGTTAGACAGTGAGGGGTTGAAATGCTTAGGGTTGGGCGGGTGCATTGGACAGGTGAGGGGTTGGACGGCTAGGGGTTGGATGGGTGTGTTGGACAAGTGAGGGGTTGGACGGGTGTGTTGGACATAAGTTTAGGTTAGCTTCTTGTTTCTATTCCTGTTTGTGTTATGGACTGTAGTGAAGACTGAAAGAGCCACATCATGTTAACCTTCCATAGGAACTTGATATGCTTCAAGATAGATTTATGGGATACAGGTTGAAAATTTGATGCAAATCCTTAAGCACCCAAATAAATTAGGGGAAATCCAAACGACTACTCAAAAATATATGTTTTTGAACCTAGAATGCAAAATAAAATTCTGAAATTTTATTCTCTCCTAGGCTCTTTTCAATCACTTTCATGCAAACCTCTAGAATAAAGAAGTTTTTACATACTCTACCTCCTTACCTGTGAATTTGGAAGGTGGATTTACACTAACAAGTAGCAACACACTAATACTAATAACATCTATTTGTTATGAGTAACTCAAAGAAAAGTAAATAAATCAAACCCAATTGCATAAATTGAGAGGGTACTTGGACGATCAAGTATAGAGAATATGATATTAAAAAAATTCTGAATATCCCCTTAACAAATTAAATAAATGCATTAACCCATAAATAATAGAAGAACCTAATATCTGATTGAATGAACATTTAACATAGAAAATAATTATGGTTATAATTATGACAACTTACCTTTCTCAAATAGATGAATAGGAAATAACTCCTCCATAAGGTCTATTCACAGTTCTCCTGCTCCTTTTCAGACTTCTAACCCTATATTTTGTGGGCATCAAATGGGGAATATGTAAGGCATCAACCAATCCAAAACGTGATATTTGAGTTTAAGATTTTAAAAAATCATAAATCAACAACAATAAATCAAAACTTTGGGCTTATAAATCCCAGTTATAGTTTTGTAGATGAAATAAAAATAATGTGACTACAATGCTACAAAAATCCCCCACAACACAAATATCAAACAAAATTATAAAATCTATCAGAAACTTCATTTGATGGGCTTTCAAAATCTCTACAAAAAGGTTTGAATCTGTTCATATCCCTCGACAGAGTTGTATATAGATTCTCTACTCACTAATATGCTATAAAAATTCATTCAATTTATGCCATTATGAGAATACCAACAAAAAAATAGAAAAAAATCTTACTCCTTGGATTCTTTTGCCGGTAATGGGACATTTGGGTCTGCTAGCCCTCTATTTGGCAATCTGATAAATTAACTTCCCACCTGTACACAAATACACACAAAACAATTGACCCCAAAAATCATACAGAAAAATGAGAGAAACCTCAAAACTCTAAAACCTTACCCAGAGTCAAATAAATAAATAACGAAGAAAAACATCAAAACCCTAGATGAAGTGGACATGTTTTTTACCAAAGCAATTTTCAATCTTGTGTCCACTCATACAACAATGAGTGCAATAATTCCTCTTTTTCTCCTTCTTCCTCATTTTGCAATCTTACCAAGAGCTCATCCTTGGCTTGCATTTCAAGCTTCATTCAAGCATTCTCCTCTCTAAAGATAAATACATTGATCTCAGGAGACAATTCTCTTCCCAGATCTACTAGTTGTAAGCCTCAATTTCCTAGAGTTGTGCTTATTTCAACATTCACACCATATTGCACCTGTACCCTGTTCACACACACTAAACCAACTGAAGTAATCACACTATTAAATCAGATTCAACTTGAAGAAAATATAGAGCTAAAACCAACTCTGATACCAAACTTGATCCAAAATGCTACTATTATTTTTCAAGACTTTTAAAAATTTCTGATTCTTAAATTTACAGATTTAAAAATTGATCAAGAGTGTTAAATTGAACTAATTTGGGTGTTTTGAAACCCTAATTTTCAAAACACTTATTGATGATCAATTAATCATTTTAAAATTCAATTGTTTGCTTCACCAATTTAATCAATTAATCCAATTAATGATTTTATCTAATCAAAATCTTCACAAACTGAAAAAATAAATCCACAACAAGAAATTGATAATGGAGTTCACCCGTAGGCTACGTCTCTCGGATTCACATAAGTGAATTAGTCTATTAATAGTCCAAATAAGTATAATTACTCTTCCAAAATGACAATATACCTTTATACCTGAAGTGAAGCTTAAAAACCAGGTTTGCTAGACTCTAATTTCCTGTCAGAAATTGTCCACAAGTTTACCCATGGCTCCACATGCTCTCCACAGTGCTCTTCCTATGCAATACGACTGAAAAATATGTACACCATAAAAATAAAACACTTCGTGGAAAAAAAACACCACCAATGTCTTCGTACCAAAATTTTGAGAAACGTTTCTTTTTACTCCAAGTTCTTATTCTTCCTCTAAGTGTCTCAAAATTGAGGTTTCTTGCAACTTGCTCTATTCTTCCTTTAAACGATCTCTTGTACTCTCCCCCTCAATTACTAGCTAGATCATTTTTTATATGAACTAGCCCCCTTGGTGAGTCAGTTGGAGGATTGGGTTTAGATTGGAGAGCTGGATGGTTCGAATCTATCACATAGCATTTTGGTCGGGCTGTTTTGCATATTCATGGGCATAAAATCCCATATTTCATGTGTGGGAAGAGGGATTGATATTTAAAATAGCAAGGCATGAATATTGTTTATGTGATATGTCAAGCCATTATAGGTTATCAAGTTGTGTTTTTTTGTTGGAATGATCGTTGTGCATAGTTGGATTCACCCAATGTGTTGGGCCAACCGTTTATGTTGTTTTTTTGAATGCTACGCCATTAGGGGTGCCGAGTCATTTGATTTGATGTGCTGATTTGAATAAAGCATCGAGTTATACATTGTGTGTTGTATAAAATATGGACCAATTTTATATCACTAGGGATATACCCTCCAACATAGGAAATAATGCTGAAAGAACATAGTTTAATCGCAAACCATTGGGGATAATGATAATGCCCCGACGACTGTGCTTGCAAAGATATAATAATATCAGCCCGAACAATGTGGATGATAAAGTGATCAAATCAGTGGGGAGTTGGTCTTGCCACCAAGAAAATAATAGCTCTCTCAAGCTCAAATGAACCCTGCAATGCAAAATAAACTCTCCAAAACAATATAGTCCCACATTGGGAGAGTTAGAAAATAATATGGCATATAATATCAAAAATATGATAATGGCAATATGAAAAAAATGTGGCAAAGACACCCTTCCTACAAAAGAGTGTGTTGAACCGGTGAGGGTCCCACCCAATAAATAGCGAGGCCCACAAAAATTTTCATGTCTCAAAGATTGGAGGTGCTCAAACATGAAGTTTAATCCTTTTGAAGATATTCCTAGTGTGAATGCGTGAATCACTTGTTTACCCTCGTTGACAAATTTTCCAACCCGGGCTTTGACTAGTGATAACTTTTGCACCCAAACTCCATTCCCGGAGTTCTACATAACGTCGAAAAGGTCTCTGAACACTCTAGAACGTGGTCATGGTTTAGGGAGGTTTTGGAAAATTCCAATACCTAAAAATCCTCTAGATCATCCACGACCTCTTCTTCAAATACAAATAATAGGTTCTTTCCTTCACAAATTATCTCTTTGAATCTTTAGGGCATTTCCAACATTACTCTGACAATTTTTCATTGAAATTTTCATATTGTGAGGCTACACATTTAATCATTCATTTCTTAAAGCACACCCTTATTTCAATTGGAACCAATTTTGTAACATCCACAACCAAATCATTCAAAGAGAGCCAACAATTGTGGTACTCCATTCCACACTTTAGTTGTCTCATCTGAGGTTGCAAAAGAACTTGAACAAAGGTTTGGATTATTTTTTATTGCTTGTTTCTTTCATTGTTTCTATTTTCATTTATACAAGCTCAATCACATCATCTCATGTATTTTCTTGGGGTCTCTCACTATATTTTACGGGTGGAAAGACCAAAAGTACCAATATTTTTTCTCAAAACCTTCCATTCACAATAAAATAATAGAAACAAATCCACATTCGAATAGTCCTTTTTGTGTTGACAACGTACACAAATTAAAAAAGAAAACACCATCGCTTACACATACACAAAAATGATACAAAAGAAATTAGTTATCCATAAATAATATTAAATGATACAAGTTATTAGATTTTTAATGTTACAAATAAATACATAAATAGTTGTTGTCCCAAACTAGATCAATGAGATTAAATTTTCACAATGAAAAATATCATAAGGTTATGGTTTATTTTCACATAGCTATGTGGCCATATCCATGTCATCCACATTAATTTTCTTCTCTTGGGCGGAACTAAATCTTCTCAAAGTAAAGTTATCTCTACCATTCAACCAAAATACACCATCTTAGTTTGTGTGTTGCCTACTCATTGGTTATTAAAATTTCTTTGAGCTTATCATATATTGAGTATTGCAATCCAATATTTTTCCAATATGGCAGATCTTCACACAACTAGTGGGATCACTTGAGTTTTCAAATAAAAATGTCCTCTTCTCCAAAGCCTCAAATATTACTAATGGTAATATACCTTTCCAAATAGGAGTCCTCATAGTTGTTATTGAAGCGGATCGGAAAATCAAAGTTTGAGTTGTTGTGTGGGTGGTCATTCATGGATAACATCATTAATCCCGCTAATCAAGTGACCCTAATCTCTACCGTCATCATTAAATAGAAATCATGATTGCATTTGTGTGTCAAATCGTCAACCTAAGGAACCCTAAATGCAAAGTCGATGTATCCGACCTATGTGAAGTTCTGAATTTGAATCAAGAAAGTTTATTTTTCAAGACCACATGTTTCCTTTTAAGATATATGCAATGTTGGAAATAGGTAATTTTTCCCACATTCTTTAAATTATATTTTTGGGAAATTAAAAAGAAAGTTGCTTTTCATGCATAGATTATTTTTAAATAGATGTTCCTAATTTTAGGAAAAGATAATAAAGAAAATAAGTCAAAAGCTTTGTATTGCACAAAAGCATCTGTTATTTTTAGTAGATGTTCTATTTTTAAGATTTTAGTGTTTTATTTTTAGGAAAAATCCATCTACATATTAGAGGTAATTATATGTGTTTTTATATACAAACATAATGTATTGAGATGAAGCTCGACAGAGAAGAAAATATAAATGCACAAAAGTGTTGATTTGAGATTGGAATACTTTGTTTATTTGCAAGATTATTTATTTTATTTTTGTTGTTTGATATTTTATGTGCCTAATTTTTACAAATTTGTATCGAGCATGGTTTTTCAACACGTTTCTAATTCAAAACCAGTAATGGCTTCTATATCCGGTCTCCAAACACTGCATTTTACACATGAAATAATTATGAGTGTTGGTCACTAACCATGAAGGCACTATTCGATCCTAGGATGTGTGGAAAATCATATAGAATGGTTACACAAAGCCCATAGATGTAGCCACATATAACACACTCACACAGAAGAGAAAGATACTTTGAAGGAATTAAGAAAGGAAGACGGAAAAACATATTTATTTATTCATCAAGCTAGGCATGAAAGCATTCTACCTAGAGTGGAAGCGGCTAGTAAAACAAAAATAACATGAGAAAATCTTCGAGTTGCATATCAAGGTAAGGAGAAAGTAAAAACCACAAAGATACAATTACTTCATAGAGATTTTGAAAATATGTCAATGAAAGATTCAGATTCCATAGAATCATTATTTACTTTTGTAGTTGGTTTAGTCAATCAAATTAAATCCCATGGTGAAACTATTGAAGACAAAAGGATTATTGAAAAGTTTCTTCAAATTTTTCCTATAAAATTTGATCCTTTGGAAGTTGTTATTGAAGAAACTAAGGATCTATTATCCAATTTTTTCCCTCGGGAAATATCGACAAATAAGAACTTCCACGCAAAAAAATGGAGGAGTTAATCCATCATGGAGGCTTGCATTTTGGAGTTGGGTGAATAAAGTTAAAATAGGTCGAGCAAGTTGCAGAGATTTTGGGAATGAAAGAATTTCAAATTTTGATTTTCATACTTCGAAGGTGGAGAATTTCAGAGATCTATGCGAGTCAAATGTTTCGAAACCTGAAAATTTGAAAGTTTGAAATTTTGGACTTTTGGGTTTTAAGGTTTCAGAGATCTCAGAGTGCGAAGTTGGAAAAATGGAGGAAAACTTTCAAAACCTCAAACTTCAAAAGTCCAAAAATTTAGACTTTCGGGTTTCGGTGTTTCAAGGATCTCGGTGAGAGAAAAAATCCTGAAATTTGAAACCCCTAAAGTCCAAAATTTTTGTCTTTCAAGTTTTGGAGTTTTGGGGATTCGGGATTCAGGGTTTCAGAGTCTTCGGTGGCAAAATTGGAAAAGTGACCAAAATTTCTGAAATCCTGATAGTCTAAATCAGGAAAGGGTTTGAATTTTTGAAGTCATCGTAGGTTTTGGGGTCAACGTGGTGGAAGGTTCAGGTTTCATAGATTTGGAACTCTCAAGGCGATTTGGGCGATGAACGATGCAAAAGGTCCATAAAGGAAAAATGTCTGAAAGTTTGAAATTTCAAAGTTTCACGTTTCAGAGTTTTGGAACTTCGCATCTCGGAGTTTTGGAACTCTTAAGGTGATTTTGGCAATGAACAAGTGAAAAATGTAAGAGCCAACCACCCGCCATTTTTGTAGAATGACACCTCAACCTTCAAATGGCCATAACTTTTGACTGGGAGCTCGATTTGCACAAGAAAGGACTTTTTAGAAATCTCACGCGTCTTCTACTCAAAAGCTTCAAAAATTGAAAAAATAAATCCAAAATGATAAATTTATAATGGATTTCACCCGTAGGTTACATCTCTGGATTCAAAAAGGGAATTAGTCTATTAATAGTCCAAAGAAATATAATTACTCTTCCAAAATGACAATATCCCTTTATACCTGAAGTGATGCTTAAAAATAGGTTTGTAGACTTTAATTTCCTATCACAAATTGTCCACAAGTTTACCCCTGCTCCACAGATCTCCACAAAGCTCTTCCTATGCAATACAACTAAAAATGCCTACGCCATAAAAATAAAACACTTCGTGGAAAACAAAGACAACCAATGTCTTCGTATCGAAATTTTGAGAAACGTTTCTTTTTACTCCAAGTTCTGATTCTGCCTCTAAGTGCCTCAAAATTGAGGTTTTCTGCAACTTGCTCAATTCTTCCTTTAAACGATCTATGTCTTGTCCCCCTTAATTACTAGCTAGCTCATTTTTTATATCATCAATCCCCTTGGTGAGTCATTGGAGGATTGGGTTTATATTGGAGAGCTCGCCAGTTCGAATCTCTCACCTACCATTTTGGTCGGGCCATTTTACATATTCATGGGGATGAAATCCCACATTTCATGTGTGGAAAGAAGGATTGTTATTTAAAATAGCAAGGCATGAATATTGTTTATGTGATCTGCCAAGTCATTATAGGTTGTCGAGTTGTGTTTTGTTGTTGGAATGACCTTTGTGCATAATTGGATTCACCCAATGTGTTGGGCTGACCGTTTATGTTGTTTGTTTGAAAGCTATGCCATTAGGGGTGTGGAGTCATTTGGTTTGACTTTGCTGATTCGAATAAAGCATCGAGTTATACGTTGTACGCTACATAAAATCTGGACCAAGTTTATATGGCTAGGGATATACCCTACAACATAGGAAATAACATTTGAAAGAACATGGTTTAATCCTAAACCATTGGGGATAATGAAAAATATATAAAAATATCAGCCCGAACAATGTGGATGATAAAGTGATCAACTTAGTGGGGAGTTGGTCATGCCACCAAGCAAAATAATAGCTCTCTCGAGCTCAAATCAACACTGCAATGCAAAATAAACTCTCCAAAACAATATAGTCCCACATTGGGAGAGTTAGAAAATAATATGGCATATAATATCAAAAATATGATAATGGCAATATGAAAAAAAGGTGGCAAAGACACCCTTCCTACAAAAGAGTGTGTCGAACCAGGCCGAGGTTCCCAGGCCAATAAATAGCGAGGCCCAAAAAAATTTCATGTCTCGAAGATTGGAGGTGCTCAAACATGAAGTTTAATCCTTTTGTCAATATTCCTTTTGTCAACGCGTGAATCGCTTATTTACCCTCATTTACCAATTTTCCAATCCGGTCTTTGACCGGCGATAACTTCTGCACCTAGACTTCATTCCTGGAGTTCTACATAACGTCGAAAAGGTCTCTGAACACTCTAGAACGTGGTCATGGTTTAGTGAGGTTTTGGAAAATTCCAATACCTAAAAATCCTCTGGATCATCCACGACCTCTTCTTCAAATACAAATAATAGGTTCTTTCCTTCACAAATTATCTCTTTGAATCTTTAGGCATTTCCAACATTACTCTGACAATTTTTCATTGAAATTTTCATATCGTGAGGCTACATATTTAATCATTAATTTCTTAAAGCACACCCTTATTTCAATTGGAACCAATTTTGTAACATCCACAACCAAATCATTCAAAGAGAGCCAACAATTGTGGTAATCCATTCCACACTTTAGTTGTCTCATCCGGGTTGCAAAAGAACTTGAACAAAGGTTTGGATTATTTGTTATTGCTTGTTTCTTTCATTGTTTCTATTTTCATTTATATGAGCTCAATCACATCATCTCATGTATTTTCTTGGGGTCTCTCACTATATTTTGCAGGTGGAAAGACCAAAAGTACCAATATTTTTCTTAAAACCTTCCATTCACAAAAGAAAATAATAGAAACAAATCCACATTCGAATAGTCCTTTTTGTGTTGACAACGTACACAAATTAAAAAAGAAAACACCATCGCTTACACATACACAAAAATGATACGAAAGAAATTAGTTATCCATAAATAATATTACATGATACAAGTTATTAGATTTTTAATGTTACAAATAAATACATAAATAGTTGTTGTCCCAGACTAGATCAATGAGATTAAATTTTCACAATGAAAAAATATCATAAGGTTATGGTTTATTTTCACATAGCTATGTGGCCATATCCATGTCATCCACATTAATTTTCTTCTCTTGGGTGGAACTAAATCTTCTCAAAGTAAAGTTATCTCTACCATTCAACCAAAATACACCATCTTAGTTTGTGTGTTGCCTACTCATTGGTTATTAAAATTTCTTTGAGCTTATCATATATTGAGTATTGCAATCCAATATTTTTCCAATATGGCAGATCTTCACACAACTAATGGGATCACTTGAGTTTTCAAATAAAAATTTCCTCTTCTCCAAAACCTCAAATATTACTAATGGTAATATACCTTTCCAAATAGGAGTTCTAATAGTTGTTATTGAAATGGATCCGGAAAATCAAAGTTTGAGTTGTTGTGTGGGTGGTCATTGATGCATAACATCATTAATCCTACTAATCAGGTGACCCTAATCTCTACCGTCATCATTAAATAGAAATCATGATTGCATTTGGGTGTCAAATCGTCAACATAAGGAACCCTAAATGCAAAGTCGATGTATCGACCTATGTGAAGTTCCGAATTTGAATCAAGAAAGTTTATTTTTCGAGACCATGGGATTCCTTTTAATATATATGCAATGTTGGAAATAGGTAATCTTTCCCACATTCTTTAAATTATATTTTTGGGAAAGTAAAAAGAAAGTTGCTTTTCATGCATAGATTATTTTTAAATAGATGTTCCTAATTTTAGGAAAAGATAATAAAGAAAATAAGTCAAAAGCTTTGTATTGCACAAATCATGTGTTATTTTTAGTTGATGTTCTATTTTTAAGAGTTGAGTGTTTTATTTTTAGGAAAAATCCATCTACATATTAGAGGTAATTGTATGTGTTTTTATATACAAACATAATGTATTGAGATGAAGCTCTGGCAGAGAAGAAAATATAAATGCACATGTAGTGTTGATTTGAGATTGGAATGCTTTGTATATTTGCAAGTTTATTTATTTTATTTATGTTGTTCGATATTTTATGTGCCTAACTTTTACAAATGTGTATTAGATCATGGTTTTTCAACACGTTTCTAATTCACAACCAATTGGCTTCTATATCCGGTCTCCAAACACTTTGCATTTTACACGAAAGAATTATGAGTGTTGGTCACTAACCATGAAGGCACTATTCATATCCTAGGATGTGTGGAAAATCATATAGAATGGTTACAAAAAGCCCATAGATGTAGCCACATATAACACACTCACACAGGAAGAGAAATACACTTTGAAGGAATTAAGAAAGAAAGATGGAAAAACATATTTATTTATTCATCAAGCTAGGCATGAAAGCATTCTACCTAGAGTGGAAGCATCTAGTAAAACAAAAATAACATGAGAAAATCTTCGAGTTGCATAACAAAGTAAGGAGAAAGTAAAAACCACAAAGATACAATTACTTCAAAGAGATTTTGAAAATATGTCAATGAAAGATTCAAATTCCATAGAATCATTATTTTCTTTTGTAGTTGGTTTAGTCAATCAAATTAAATCCCATGGTGAAACTATTGAAGAGAAAAGGATTATTGAAAAGTTGCTTCGAATTTTCCTATAAAATTTGATCCTTTGGAAGTTGTTATTGAAGAAACTAAGGATCTATTATCCAATTTTTCCCCTCGGGAAAAATCATAAACAGAACTTGCACGCAATGAAAATGGAGGAGTTGATCCATCACAAAGGCTTGCATTTTGGATTTGGTGAATAAAGTTAAAATAGGTCGAGCAAGTTGCAGAGATTTTGGGAATGAAAGAATTCCCAAATTTGATTTTCATACTTCAAGGTGGAGCATTTCGGAGATCTATGGGAGTCAAATCTTTTGAAACCTAAAACTCTGAAAGTCTAAAATTTTAGACTTTCGGGTTATGAGGTTTCGAGCTCACGGAGCATGAAATTGGAAAAATGGAGGAAAATTTTTGAAACTCGAAACTCAGAAAGTACAAAAATTTGAACTTTCGGGTTTTGCGGTTTTGGGGATCTCGGTGAGAGAAAAAATCCTAAAATCTGAAACCCCAAAAGTCTAAAATTTTGAACTTTCATGTATTCGAGTTTTGGGGATTCGGGGTTTCGGAGTCTTTGATGAATCAAAAAATTGACCAAAATGTCTGAAATCCCAAACTTTAGAATCAAGAAAGGGTTCATTTTGGAAGGTAGCACAGGGTTTGGGTTCAACGTAGTTGAATTTTTGGGTTTCGGAGTTCTCAAAACTCTCGAGGTGATTTGGGTGATAAACAAAGGTCTAAAAGGTCCAAAAAGGCAAAATGTTCATTTTTCCAAATTCTAAAATTTCTAAGTTTCGTGTTTTAGAGTCTCGAAAATTCCGGCTTTAGAGTTTTGAACCTCTTGAGGCGATTTGGGCGATGAACAATGAAAAATTTCTGAAAAGGAAAAATGTCTAAAAGTACGAAAGTCCAAAATTTTGGATTTTCAAGGTTTCTGTGGTTTTGGAGTCGGGTTTCGGACTTTTGGAACTCTTAAGAAAATTTGACGGATGAACATTATTTCAATCTCCAAAATGGAAATGTCTAAAAGTCTGAATTTCAAGATTTTGGAGGTTGCATGCGTTTCGGACTCCAAAAAATATCAGAGACAACCACCCTCCATTTTTACAGAATGATACCTCATTCTTCATATTTCCATAACTTTTGACTGAAAGATCAAATTTGCACAAGAAAGGACTTTTTGGAAAGCTCTTGGAATCTAATACTGAAAAGCTTCAAAATCAGTAAAAATAAATCCACAAGGAGAAATTTATATTGGATTTCACTGACAAGATACATCTCTAGATTCACAGAAGTGAATCAGTTTATTCATATGAACTAAAGAAGTATAATTACTCTTCCAAAATGACAATATACCTTTATACCTAAAGTGAAGCTTAAAAATAGGTTTGTAGACTCTAATTTCATATCAGAAATTGTCCACAAGTTTACACGTGGCTCATGGCTCTCCATAGTTCTCTTCCTATGCAATACGACAAAAAAATTCCTACACCATAAAAATAAAACACTTCATGGAAAACGAATACCACCAATGTCCTCGTATCATAATTTTGAGAAACGTTTCTTTCTACTCTGAGTTTTGATTCTTCCTCTAAATGCCTCAAAATTGAGGTTTTCTATAACTTTCTCTATTCTTCCTTTAAATAGTCTCTGTATTGTCCCCCTATATTACCAGCTACCTCATTTTTTATATCACCAAGCCCCCTTGGTGATTCGGTTGGAGGATTGGGTTTAGATTGGAGAGATCACCGGTTTTAATCTCTCTCCAACCATTTTGGTCCGGCCATTTTACGTATTCATGAGGATAAAATCCCACATTTCATGTGTGGGAAGAGGGATTCATATTTAAAATAGCAAGGCATGCATATTGTTTATGTGATCTGCCAAGCCATTATAGGTTTTCGAGTTGTGTTTTGTTGTTGGAATGAATTTTTGTATAGTTTGATTCATCCAATGTGTATAGTTTGATTCACCCAATGTGTTGGGTCGACTGCTTATGTTGTTTGTTTGAATGTTATGCCATTAAGGGTGTCGAGTCATTTGGTTTGATCGTGCGATTTGAATAAAGCACCAAGTTATACGATGTGCATTGTATAAAATATGGACCGAGTTTATATGGCTAGGATATAGTCTCCCACATAGGAAATAATGTTGAAAGAACATAGTTTAATCTGAAACCATTGGTGATAATGATAATGCCCCAACCACTATTCTTGCAAAGATATAAGAATACCGCCCGAAAAATGTGGATAATAAAGTGATCAACTCAATGGGGAGTTGATCACCCCACCGAGCTAAATAATATCTCTCTCGAGCTCAAATCAACCATGCAATGCAAAATTGACTCTCCAAAACAATATAGTCCCACATTGGGAGAGTTAGAAAATAATATGGCATATAATATCAAAAATATGATAATGGCAATATGAAATAAAGGTGGCAAAGGCACCCTTCCTACAAAAGAGTGTGTCAAACCTGGTTGAGGGTTCCAAGCCAAAAATAGCATGACCCACAAACATTTTCATGTGTCGAAGACTGGAGGTGCTCAAACATGAAGTTTTATCCTTTTACCAATATGCCTAGTTTGAACACGTGAGTCGCTTGTTTACCCCCGTTGACCAATTTTCCAACCCAGGATTTGACCGGTGATAGATTCTTCACCCGAATTCACTCCTAAATTTCTTTATACCATTGAAAAGGTCTTTGCACACTCTACAACATGGTCATGGTTTAGGGATGTTTAAGAAAATTCCAATGCCTGAAAATCCTCTGGATCATCCATGGCCTCTTCTTCAAATACAAATAAGAGGTTCTTTCCTTCACAAATTATCTCTTTGAAGCTTTAGGCATTTCCAACATTACTCGCAAATTTTCAATGAAATTTTCACATCGTTAGGCTACACATTTAATCATTCATTTCTTAAAGAACACCCTTATTTCAATTGAACCAATTTTGTAACATCCACAACCAAATCATTCAAAGAGAGCCAACAATTGTGGTACTCCATTCCACACTTTAGTTTTCTCATCTGAGGTTGCAAAAGAACTTGAACAAAGGTTTGGATTATTTGTTATTGCTTGTTTCTTTCATTGTTTCTATTTTCATTGTATACAAGCTCAATCACATCATCTTGTGTATTTTCTTGGGGTCTCTCACTATATTTTGCAGGTGGAAAGACCAAAAGTACCAATATTTTTTCCCACAACCTTCCATTCACAATAAAATAATAGAAACAAACCCAAATTCGACAAGTCCACTGTTGTGTTGACAATGCACACAAATTATAAAAGAAAACACCATCATTTATACATACATAAAATGATACAAAAGAAATTAATTATCCATAAATAATATTGCATGATACAAGTGTTGTCACCAAATCAATGCACCCTCTAATGGCCAACATGTGAACAGGATGTTCGGTGTGATTAGGACACATGGGATCACCTCTCAAGCTGTGGGGCTTGGGCTCGAGTTGAACCTCCAGAGAAGGCCGTCTTCCTTTTCCTAAACTAAGTGTTGTACTACTCCTAGTATAATAAAATGGCTATCTAGTCCTATGCTAACATTTCTGTGGGGTTTTAAAAAAAGAGATTTGTAGAAATAAAACTATACTAGGGATGGTGATGCACTAGAATAAAAGGTGTTGCCAGACTTAGGAATGGTTAATTTGAAGAGGGTGTGTGCACCACAGGTCAACTTCACCTACTGCAACTTAGAGAGGGTATAGGATACCACAGACTAGGAAACACGTGTTCCCTTTGTTAAACATGATCAGACAGAGCAACATATCAGTCTACCAGTGAAGAAGGATGAACTTAAGAAGGGTGAATGGATGCCACAACTCAACTACATGTAATACTCCACCACTCGATAAGCACAAAACTCCAAGAACTTGCAATAGAAACGTGAACTTGCACAGTGTACCTGCAAGCATGAGAAAAGGCACAAAGAAGTATAGAAGGATGAAAGGACCGAGATTAGTCACAAAACACACACTTTTATTACTTCAATAATGTGCACAATGCATCATACATTCAGAAGAGGCAATGGTTGTCATTACAGTCTTGAAAAGGAGGCTTGAAAGTTCTCTCAACACACAAGGACAACTTGCAAAATTGCACTTGCCTAATATGTCTAACTTTCCAACCTATCTGACCTATTGGAACCCCTTGGAATGAGCCTCCAACTTACATTTATAGAAGAAATTGAGAGAGAGGAGAGGAGTCATAAATTCCCTTCCTAAATTGAAGGTACATGATGTATCACTTATTACAGTTGGTTGAACCACTTGAGAAAGTTCCATCATGCATCATTAATACCCAATTGACCTAATCTTCTCAATTAATTAAAATAATATTTAAATAATAATAATAAATATTATTATTTAAAATATTTAAATAAAAATATTAAATTAATTTAATTACTTTGGTGGGCCCCCTGTTGACCGGTTTGCACTGGAGGGGAAATCATGGGGAAAAAGGCCAAAACATAGCCCAACTCGGTGGTTGGCTCACCGAGTTGGTCTCGAGCTCCTCCGCATTGTGTAGCTGCCGAGTCCATTGCCATCGCCCGAATCGAGCTACTCATTTTCCCAAACGATCTCACCTCGCTTCTCCCAGCCTGTTGACACCGGCGACCTCGTTCCACATCTGTTTGGATCATGTAATATATAGTTGGATGCTTCAATGTTGACCAAGATCTATTCGTGGGTTCAATGTCCTCCACGACCAAGTTCATTTTCTCGGTATGACCTCCGAGCCAACTCTAATGTTTCTCTCTGGAGCCTATGAACCTATCAACAGATTCATATGTGCCGAGCTGTTCAGTTCTATGGCTCGATCAACATCCTGATATGTCTCCTCACGCTTCTGCCAATTCATCTATCAAAGCTTCTCCATGTTTACCGCAACCAAGTTTATCATGGCTCATTACCACCCTCCACTCATGAATCGAGATCACTTAAGTCAATCTTGCCACCGAGGTCTGCAACGTTGGATCACCCTCTGGGAGAGACAGCTACCTCCTTTCTTGATTTATGTATTTCACCTCATCACAACCTTGAGATCTATTTCCTTCATGAATCACCAAGTTCCTCAGGCCGAGCTCCATTCCGCATCAAGCTACCACCGCATCCACTCCCAATTACCGATCTCTTGTGGTTTGTTTCTGAGCCGTTTGTTGGGCTTGTCGACACCATTTAGATTTTTGCGAGCCATCATGTATGTTCTCGGGCTCATCGCATCTTTTGAACTTTCCATCGAGTTGCCTCGGTTCCCCATCTCTATCTCACCAACCTTGGTACGGACTTGGCCAAATAAGGTTCAACTCAGTGAGTTGAGCTTGTATATGCTCCATCCACTTAGAGCTTCTATAAGCCATTTTATTTTTGTTCATGATGCTGAGCTCTTCTCATTTTCATTATTAGGTGGGTTTCTCGTGACTTTTTATGAATATCTCACCACATACCCACGAACCATCTAGGCCATCTCTATCTGCGAGCTCTCTTCCAAGCACCGATAGTTTTTCCACAACCAACGTGGAGTCATTTATGGTATCTCGACTCAAAATTTCCTGTTCGTTGAATGGATCAAGATAAACTTGACTACACACAAATCAACTTCTCCCCGACATGTCTACCTCTCATTTCTACCACCATGTATGTGCTCGAGCTTACTCTGGGCTTCTCTCCACACTTCCCAAGCTCAGTCATGAGCTTGCATCATACCAATCTCTAATACACCAAATCAAACTACTTACATTTGTTCTACCCCTGATCACCATGCATCAGTTAATGCTGACTCATACCTCAACTCGATCGTTTCATATGGCATCCCACACGAAATCACCCTTCACAAAATGTGTCGCACCAATGTACCACTATCGTCCATCGCTTTCGTGCCACTCGGTACTTGACTCTATCCTCCCCAATAACTTCATGAATGAATTACCATCTCTATATTTATCCTCCCAACAACTTCGTGAATGACTCAGACTTGGAGCTTAATCGGATCAACCACTTCACAGCTTTTGATTCCGAAAACCCGAAACTCCAAATTTTTGGAGTTTCGTGCTTTTGGGCTTTGGACTCTTTCAACCAAATTTTACCAACTCATGGGGTGAGTTCTGAAATAATGACCCCTAAAAGTCTGAACTCGTCCTACTTCCAAATCAACTCGGCTATACTTGGTTTGATTTTGAGAGCTCGTTTTGAAACAACAACACGTTGCATTATGGCTCGATCCCATGGAACTTTTTTCCTGATGACTTGATGACTCAAAGCCGAGTTCAAACCACTGCATTACCTTGTAGCTTATTCCATGAGGCCCATGCTATGTTGAAAATAGCTCATTCCAGAGTACCCTGAGCTCACAAATTCTTTCTGCTACCTTCGCTTCACTTTCTGAGTGGCTAACTTAGTCGTTATCCTCCAAACCTACCTACCCATCACCAACTTCCAAGTCGCACTGAGTGAGATCTGAAATTTATATGCAGCTCTACCATGTTCTAAAATCCACCGACCTGCTCCTCCTGACAATCCAACCACCATTTCTCTGCAATGTGGGTCTGAAGTACTCTGAGCACTGTGTTTCCTCTATGACAAACTTGCATCGATGTATCCTTCGTTCCCATGCCAAGATGTTATTAATTTCAACGATGCATAGTCAATTTGGGCCATCACTTCCTTCCACGAGTCGGATTCTTCAAGGATCCACCGAGCTCTCCACACAACTATGAGCTGATGTCGCGAGCTCCAGTCTTCATGATTCCAATGGACTTGTCTCCCCGAAACCGGTTTACTTCATCTTCCGAGAACCCTGCGAGCCCGGCTTCATGTTACACATTTCTTTGTGGCTTACCTTTTGTGCCACTACTCAAGATGATTGAGCTCCTTCCTCAATTTGATCCTTCCATGATCCACCGAGGTTTGTGCCCAAATCTCAAGCCCAATTCCATCTCAAACTTACTACATAGCTCCCACCGAGCTGATGGGACATATTTGTGAGTCAAAACATCCTACCTTCAGGCTCTTCTCCTTCACATATCCATCAAGCTCCGAGCTTTCCTCACGAATTTTGGTATGGCCTTCCCCTATGGCTCAGACCACCCCTACTACTAGCTTGATGTATCCTTTGATGCTTATTCCTTCTCCGAGCTTGTCTTGTGAAATTAAACTCGATGGCTTATTTTCAACCACCCAAGATCTATAATCGGTTTCACGAGCTTTCCCCTAAAATTGAATTCCTCTCCTAATATTTTCTTGAACTCCATTAGTTCAACCTACAACCGAGTTATACGAAAGGTCATATCCTTCATAATCTTAAAAACTAACTGAATTTTGCTTTGCCTTGGCCTAACTCATTGAGCCAAGCCATTTCAATGTTAAAATGAGCCTCCACGAGCTCCTTCGCTATGTCCTCAATCTTCCAGCATGTCTGACCTGTGTCGATCCATTAGTTTCAACCATGGTGAGCCAACTCGCTACTCTTTTCTGTGAGCTATAACAACCAAGCTCAATGAATCTTAAAACTTCACATGCTCGTAGTCTTTCCTCCAAAGTCTCGTCGAGATCATACTCCCGACTCGTTGTTCTGAGTTACTTTCACAGTGATGTGCTCTACTCTTCAAATTCATCTCGAATCGATGCTTGAGCTCGAGGTTGAGTTTTCCCATAACCACTGAGCCACCGATGTGAAATGTGTCGACCTTCTAAATGTTCAATGATCTCGTGTTCTCCTCCAAGCATCAATGAGCTAATCACATGTCGAGCCGAGATTCATTTCACTAACACAACTCTCCTACGATCACTGAATTGAACTCCAACCAACCTAGCTCGATTTCATTTGTTTTCCTTTCACCAAGACATACAATGATTCGCTCGATATGACATGCTAAGAGTGAAATCCAATCACTATTTTCATACAAGCTCACTACACAATCTCATAATCTCTGCCATGATGCAACACGGCCACCATTTTCCTTCAGGTTCATGATTCCAACTCAGTGTGTCAAGCGCGAGCTGGAGCAATTAAATAATGATCCCCCAGGTCACCGAGCTTCTCGGTGAGTTGTCTTCGTTAATGGCCTATTTTACCATTTCTTAAAGATTTGTATGGAATTTAAAAGAAATCTGAGGATCATAAAGATACAATAAAACCCTTCAACACAAATTATTAATTTTAATCAATTAATACCCATGATGATCGAAAGTGGTCCCACTAGGGATGATGTCATGTTCGTGTAATTTTTTCAAGTGTGGAAAAATTTGACGACAACAAGTTATTGGATTTTAAAGTTACAAGTAAATACATAGATAGTTTTTGTCCCATACTAGATCAATGAGAGTAAATTTTCACAATGAAAAATATCATAAGGTTATGGGTTATTTTCACATAGCTATGCGGCCATATCCATGTCATTCACATTAATTTTCTTATCTTGGCTAGAAACAAATCTTCTCAAAGTAAATTTCTCTCTACCATTCAACCAAAATACACCATCTTAGTTTGTGTGTTGCCTACTCATTGTTACTAAAATTTCTTTAAACTTATCATATATTGAGTATTGCAATCCAAAATTTATCCAATATGGCAAATATTCACACCACTAATGGGATAACTTGAGTTGTCAAATTAAAAGGTCCTCTTCTCCAAAGCCTCAAATATTAATAATGATAATATACCTTTCGAAATAGGATTCCTCGTAGTTGTTATTGACACGGATCGGGAAAATCAAAGTTTAAGTTGTTGTGTGAGTGCTCATGATGGATAACATCATTAATCCTGCTAATCAGGTGACCCTAATCTCTACCGTCATCATTAAATAGAAATCATGATTGCATTTGTGTGTCGATCATCATCAACATATGGAACCCTAAATACAAATTCGATGTATCTAACCTATATGGAGTTACGAATTTGACTCAAGAAAGTTTCTTTTTCGAGACCACACCTTTCCTTTTAAGATATATGCAATGTTGGAAATAGGTCATTTCTCCCACATTCTTTAATTGATATTTTCTACAAAGTAAAAATCAAGTTTCTTTTCATGCATAGATTATTTTTAAATAGATGTTCCTAATTTTAGGAAAATATAATAAAGCAAATAAGTCAAAAGCTTTGTATTGCACAAAAGCATGTGCTATTTTTAGTTGATGTTCTATTTTTAAGAGTTGAGTGTTTTATTTTTAGAAAAAATCCATCTACATATTAGAGGCAATTTTATGTGTTTTAATATACACACAAATCGTATTGAGTTAAAGCTCTGATAGAGAAGAAAATATATATGCACAGAAGTATTGATTTGAGATTGGAATGCTTTGTATATTTACAAGATTATTTATTTTATTTCTGTTGTTCGATATTTTATGTGCCTAATTTTTTTAAAAAATTATGAGAACGTGGTTTTTTCAACACATTTCTAATTCACACTAGTAATGGCTTCTATATCCAAATCTGTAGACACCGTAATTTACATGAAAGAATTACGAGTATTGGTCACTAACCATGACGGCACTATGTAGATCCTAGGATGTGTGGAAAATCATATATAATGGTTAAACAAAGCCCATATATGTAGCTGCATATAACGCACTCTCACAGGAAGAGAAAGACACTTTGAAGGAATTAAGAAAGAAAGAAGGAAAAAAATATTTATTTGTTCATCAAGCCATGCATGAAAGCATCCTACCTAGAGTGGAAGCATCCAGTAAAACACAAATAGTATTAGAAACTCTTCAAGTTGCATATCAAGGTAAGGAGAAAGTAAAAACCACAAAGATACAATTACTTCGTAGAAATTTTGAAAATATGTCAATGAAAGATTTAGATTCCATAGAATCATTATTTACTTTTGTAGTTGGTTTAGTCAATCAAATTAAATCCTATGGTGAAACTATTGAAGACAAAAGGATTATTGAAAAGTTGCTTAGAATTTTTCCTATAAAATTTGATCCTTTGGTAGTTGTTATTTAAGAAAGGATCTGTTTTCCAATTTTACCCCTCGGGAAAAATTAAAAAAATGTGAACTTACACGCAAAGTGAAAATGGAGGAGTTGATCCATTATGGAGGCTTGCATTTTGGAGTTGGGATATTAAAGTTAAAATAGGCCGAGAAAGTTGTAGATATTTAGGGAAAGAAAGAAGTCCAAAATTCAAATTTTTACTTTAGAGGTGGAGCTTTTTAGACATCTCGGCGAGTCAAATGTTTTGAAACCCAAAACTTTGAAAGTCTAAAATTTTGGACTTTCGGGTTTCGAGGTTTCAAAGATCTCGTAGTGTGAAGTTGGAAAAATGGTGGAAAAGTTCAAAACACGAAACTCCAAAAGTCTAAAAATTCAGATGTTTAGATTTCGGGGTTTCAAGGATCTCATCAGAGAAAAAAATCTTGAAATCTGAAACCCTAAAAGTCCAAAATTTTAACTTTTAGGTTTTGGAGTTTTGGGGATTCGGGATTCGGTGTTTCAGAGTCTTCGGTGACAAAATCAGAAAAGTGACCAAAATGGCTAAAATCTCGAAAGTCCAATCTTAAAAGGGTTCGATTTTAGAAGTCGACATACGTTTGGGGTCAACGCGGTGATAGTTTTGAATTTCAGAGTTTTGGAACTGTCGAGGTGATTTGGGTGATGAATAGTTCAAAAGGTCCGAAAAGGTAAAATGTCTGAAAGTCTAAAATTTTAGAGTTTCAGGTTTCATAGTTTCGAACTTCAGTTTCAAGTTTCAAACTCTTGAGGAGATTTGGGTGATGAATAGTGAAAAAGTTCCGAAAAGGCAAAATGTCTAAAACTCTGAAATTTTAGATTTTTGGGTTTAAGGGTTTCGGAGGTTCGGGTTTCAAACTTTCGAACTCTCAAGAAAAGTTGGCGGATGAACAATGTTTCAATATCTGAAATGGAAATTTCTAAAATCTGAATTTCTAGATTTCGGAGGTTGCATATGTTTCGGACTCCAAAAAATGTCAGAGTCAACCACTCGCCTTTTTTGCAGAATGACACCTCAACCTTTAGATGGCCATAACTTTTGACTAGGAGCTTGGATTTGCATAATAAAGGAGTTTTGGGATTCTCTCAACATCTCGCTACTCAACTACAACTAAGTTATTTAAAATTAATAAATGCAAACCACAAGTTTTGAGGGTGTCAGACTTATCACCTACCAATTAATGAAGTATGGGCTTTCTTTCTTTCCCAACAAGGAAGAGTACATGGAGGCATGGGTTTTACAGTAGAACCCATCATTTTTGCAGTGAATTCAATGCATTTCTTGGGTGGTTGGATTAGGATTTTGAAATTATTTTATCTCCTTCTCTCATTCTTCCTATATATTGTAAGGAGGGTAATTTTTCTAAATGTTGGATATTTTTATTTTGCACCCTCCCTTCTTTGTTGGTCTCGTAAGTGGATTTGTGGAGTTCAAATCTCCCATCTAAACTACAAAATACACTCTTGCCTCTTGACCATTTTAATGAATCGTATCAATTTTTTTGGAGCAATAAAATAATTATGTGGATGATTTTAACCCTCTCTTATGTTCATTACATCTACTTGATCTCTCATTGCAATAATGTTTATCTTTGCATGGTGGTTGTATTACATTTTTAATGGTTTGTGTTTGATTGCAAAGCGTATGTTTAGCATTCCTTTGGTGCATCACTTATGTTAGTTTAGGTTTATTTTCTTACATCTTCTTAACCATGTATCCTTGGCAAGTTTGAGTAGGTTTTAGAGCATATCCTCTACAATTTGAATATGTGCATCTGAACAGAGTAATAGGAACCTATCTTCATTCGAAGAGCTTTCCTGATCGCAAAGTCCCACACTTTGGGAAAATCTCCATGTTATGCAATCACACTGAGAGTTTCAACCTATTGAGTTGTAGACATTCAGGGGTGCTGTGATTACGCATCAATAGGATCTAAGTCAATTTTTAATTGATGAGTTACATACATGACTAATAAATCATGAACATAGGTTGAATAGATCACATGCAGTTGTAGATCAAGATTTTTCATCACAGATATTAGGAAATCATGGAAGCGGAAGAGGAATCTTCAACTCTATACGCAGAGGAAGAAGTTCATCTAGAGGATGCATAATTGATCCATCAAAACTCAAGTGGAAGAGGAAATAGTCAAGAGCACAGTCATAATCATTTTTTAGATCAGAGACATGATAAGTCACATGTGCAGTATCACTATTGCAAGAGATATGGGCATTATGCTTATGATTGCAGGAAAAATCAGTATGATGAGAACAAACATAATCAAAATCAGCTTGAGAGCTCTACTCCAAGCTCCATGTTTATTGCATGCACAAATATTTCCAAAGAAACACCTTCTATATCACATATTGAGTGCAATCTATCACTAGAGAGTCCTAGTGATGTGTGGTATTTTCTATTCTAGTTACAAGAAATCACATGTCAGATAACTTAAATTTAATTTCTAATTTGGATGAGTTATTAAAGATAAAGGTTACCCTTGGGAATAATAATATAGTATTTGTAAAAGGAAATGGAACAATCAACATTCTAACTAAAAAGGGGAGAAAAATATTATGCATGATGTTTATTATGTTGCAGGTTTGAAGCATAATCTTATGAGCATTGGTTAATTGGTACAAAAATGGTATAGAGTTTACATTGAAAATAAAGAATGTGTGATCGTGGATAAAGCTCCAAGTACTTGGTTGATTGCTAAAGTGAAGATGAAAAATAATAGAATGTTTCATTTGAATATTAGACCAGCCACATCTGGAGCTCATACTACTGATATGTCTAGAGCTAAGGAGATTGAATTGGATTTTCAATCACTTGAAAAAGAGTAATCGTGGCTATGGAATCTCAGGTATGGTCATTTAAATTTTGGTGGTTTGAATTTATTACACACAAAAATATGGTAAAAGGTTTTCCTTTGATTCAGAAACTAGATAGAGTTTGTGAAGGTTGTATTTTGGGGAAGCAACATGTAGAGTTCTTTCCAGTTGGAAAAACAACAAGAGCAAGTGTACCACTTGAAATTGTTCACTCAAATTTATGTGGACCGATGCAAACAAATTCTATTAGAGGTTGTTCATATTTTATGACATTCATTGATGACTATACAAGGAAGACATGTGTGTACTTTTTGAGACACAAATAAGATGTTTTTGATATATTTCAGCAATTCAAGGCCTTAGTGGAAAATCAAAGTGGGTACTACATCAAAGTTCTGAGGACAGAAAGAGGAGGTGAGTATGTTTCCAATGTTTTTCTGAATTTTTACAAATATCATGGTATACACAAGCAATTTACTACCAGGTATACACCACAGTAGAATAGTGTAGCAGAGAGAAAGAATAGAACCATCATAGAGATGGTAAGAAATATGATGAAGGCAAAGCATCTTTCAAATGAATATCGGGAAAAAGCAGTAGAAAGAATGTTGTTTACATTTTAGAAAGGTGTCCAATGAAGATTGTTCAAAACATGGTTACTCAAAAGCTTGGACTAATAGGAAACACAATGTTTCTCAATTTAGAATTTTTTGTTGTGTGATATACACACATGTCCTTGATGAGCTAAGGAAGAAGTTAGACAACAAAGGATAAAAGTGCATATTTTTTGGATATTCAGAGAATACAAAATCTTACGAGTTGTTTAATCTAGTTACCAGAAAGGTCATAATCAATAGAGATGTATTGTTTGTTGAAAATGAGACATGGGATGGAAGTATTGAGAAAATAGTTAGTGTAGTAGCAGCTATTTTTCTCGTGATGATATGGCGAGATGAAAGTATAGAGAAACAAGATATTGTATCTTCTTCAAATATTGTATATGCACCACAAGTTATAACACAAGATACACCTCCATCTACATCTAAGAGGTCTCCAAGATTTCAGTCATCTTCAACAATGAAACAGACACCACGAAGAACACCAAAGCGTAAACTCCTTCAGTAAAAAACAATCCATCAAGTGATAGCCATTTGCGGTGGAAAACAAGGAGTCTTTGTAATATTTATGATGATGATACAACTAACATTTTTCATTTTTTGAATTGTTTTCTCAAGTCGTAGGTCTAGTATACTTTAAAGAGGCTATAAACAATGAAGTTTGAGTTCAATTCATGAATGATGAGATAGAATCCATAGAGAATAATTAGACATGGGAATTGGTAGATCTTCCAAAGGAAATGATGTGATAGGAGTGAAGTGTGTCTACAAGACCAAATATAATGTTGATGGTAAAGTACAAAAACATAAATAAAGGCTAGTTGCAAGAAGTTTTTCATAACAATATGGAGTAGATTACAACGATAAATTTATACCGCAACACTTTTGGAAATGGTAACAATGATTTTAGCAATTGCATCCCAAAACAAATGGCATATTTATCATATGGATGTAGAATCAACATTCTTGAATGGTTTTCTTAAAGAAGAAGTTTATGTGAATCAACTAGAAGGTTATGAGATTGAAGGTCATGAAGGAAAGGTATACAGGTTGAGAAAATTTCTCTATGGTCTCAAGCAAACACCTAGATCTTAGTACAACAGGATTGATTCTTATTTGATACATAATGGTTTCAGTAGAAGAAACAATGGGCCTACCTTATAAATCAAGATAAATGAGCAAGGTAAGAAATTTATTGTTTGTTTATATGTGGATGATTTAATCATTACTGGAAATCAATCTAAAGATTCATTCAAATTAGCCATGAAGAAAGAATTTGAAATGACAAATCTAGGTCTCATGCACTATTTCTTGGGCATTGAAGTTCAACAATCAAAAGCTAGAATTTTTATTTCACATGCAAAGTATGCTAATGATGGTTTGAATATATTTAACATGTTGAATTTCAAGTCAACACCAACACCAGTTGTAGTAGGTTTGAAGTTAAGCAATGATGACAATGGATCATTTTGGATCCCACATTGTTTAAAAGATTAGTTGGAAGTCTCATGTATTTGACGGCCACAAGGCCATATATTATGTATGGTGTGAGCCTCCTCTCAAGGTTCATGGAATATTGCAAAGATTCACATTTGCAAGGTGGAAAAATGATTTTAAGGTACGTATGTGGAATTAAGAATCATATAATTTTGTATTCAACATCAAATGAGTTAAAACTCATAGGTTATACAAATAGTGAGAGTGCCGGAAGTATAGATGACTTAAAAAGCACATCCGACTATGCTTTTCACTTTAGAATAGGAGCGGTTTTGTGGGCATCAAAGAAGCAGCCCATAGTCAAACCATCTTCAGCAGAAGCAGAGTATGTAGCAGCAATAGGAGTAGTATCTGAGGTTGTTTAGATGAGAAGTGTGTTCAAAGATTTGAAGCAGAATCAGGAGGATGCTACACATATTTTTTGTGACAACAATTAAGCAATAACATTGTACAAAAATCATATTTTTCAAAAGAGGAACAAGCATATAAACACGAGGTATCACTTCATCAGGGAGTTGGTTAACAACAAGGAAATTTGTCTTGAATTTTTTATATCCAAAGATCAATTCCCTGATATTTTTACAGAAGCTTTGGGAAATGAAATTTTTGAGTATTTGAGAAGTTGTTTGGGTGCTTGTGATCAGGAATACATGTCAGATTTTGAAGTGCACACTTAGCTCCATAATAATAAAAGTTTGAAGGTCGAAATTAAGGGGGAGTGTTGGAAATAGATAATTTCTCCCACATGCTTTAATTGTTATTTTTGGGAAAAGTAAAAAGCAAGTTGTTTTTCATGCATAGATTATTTTTAAATAGATGTTCCTAATTTTAGGAAAAGCTAATAAAGCAAATAAGTCAAAAGTTTTGTATTGCACAAAAGCATGTGTTATTTTTAGTTGATGTTCTTTTTTAAGAGTTGAGTGTTTTATTGTTAGAAAAAGTCATCTACATATTAGAGGCAATTGTAAGTGTTTTTATATACACATAGATTGTATTGAGCCGAAGCTCTGACAGAGAAGAAAATATATATGCACGAAGTGTTGATTTGAGATTGGAATACTTTGTTTATTTACAAGATTATTTATTTTATTTATGTTGTTCGATATTTTATGTGCCTATTTTCTAAATGAAAATTACATTACCTCAATAGCCTCGCACCCCACACTCTCTTTTACCTTCAAAATATTAAAAAAAAATGACATGTGTTTCATATCTTTCTGGATGTAAGAAAGAGAATTTTCTCCATCGTTCCTCCTAACATTTTCCCTTCCGCTAGATTTCCTCTCCTTTTATCTCTTTTTTCATCACCTCTCTTCCTCCTCCATTGTGTATCTTCCTCATATTTAACTTCTTTATCACACCACTTCAACATTTCTATCACAAATTTCACATGCAATTGTTTCTTTATTGCTTTTGCTACCCAAATGACAAACACTTATGCTGGACAAGGCTGCAGCATGAACGACAGGAACACGCAGATGCTTGGCAAAGTGGACGCAACGAGTATTAATTTGGCATTGTCGGTTGCAAACGTTTGAGACCGGCCATTTGAAGTTGACAGGTTAAATAATGATAATTCAAAGGGGTCGCAAGCGAGATAATGATTAACATTTGTCTCCTCTCGACAGTTGTTTGGATCTCCGAGGCGAGTGTCTTTCAGCAAGGCTCAAGCTCACAAATATTTCCGCACAAACGTCGAAGACACCACTTCGCTTTCGATGTTTATTAAAATCAAGCAGGTAACGATGAAAGCACGCGTTTTCGAGCTAATTATCTATGTAACCTTGAAACTCACTATGCGTATTTAATGGTGTAAGCGAGATATAATAATAATTTAGGCAACTATATTTCGATTGGCAATGTTTGGAGTCACGAAACCTTCAATGCGGATAGATGCTTAGAGAGTGATATTTAACGGTTAGAATCTACATCAACTTCACCAAATGTGAGGGTGTACAAAGTATAGCGTTCATCTTAACTTCTATATGATTTTCTAAATGAAGAATCACATTGTTAGAGATGTATTTTATACATTTTACAAATGTTCAAAGTTGGTATGATGTGATTGGTAGAAGTAAAGTATTTGATAGTGTTGGTTGACTAAGGCTTTTAGAGGGCCATTTACATAAAGATGTGTATGTAATCAAGTGACACTAGAAAAGGGCATGAGAATATCTATGTATAGGGGCCCTAAATATAAATAGGGGATCGACCTCAACTTTTCCAACTATATTCTAGATAGTTGTTAGTTGGGACACACCATTAAATATAAGTAGGGGGTCGACCTCATCTCCCTAGATAGTTGTTAGTTGGGGCATGCCATGTATAGATAGGGGAGGGAAGCTATATGTAGAGGTGTATATTGAGAGAGATTATATTTATTTGTGTATTGTCTAGAATTGTTTAGTGATTTAATGGAATATCCTTTAAATCTAGAATGCATGTAAAAATATTCACATATTTGAAAATTGATAGATTCAAGGATGTAATGAAGATGGGAAATATTTAGCCTCTAGTCTCTCTAGAAAAGAGGAGATAATGGGCACCACCAACGAAAAAATGAGTTATTTACCATAATCAAGACACTCTAATCGATTGGAAAGAAACAAAAATTTAACATCAAAAAGTGAAGGAACCAAAATTTGGGAGTTTTAGCTTTGTCTAACTACTATAATATAAGACTATCCCATGTTACCTATGATCAATGCAATTAAATTAAAGGTCCCTATCTTCCCATGACACACTTGAAATTCCTTAAGACGTCAATTGAGAAATCATAGGTATACTACAAGCATTAGGGACTTGCATGAAAAGGAAAGGGGACAAATGGTAGATACATAACTTCCTATCAGTCAAAAAACATATCGCCCCCTAAAGGACCTTAGGCTCTATTATGAGGCCAATTGTGGAGTTGGAGATTTAAACTAGGATAGGGACGTATATATGATATCATATTTATTTTGTTTGTTACCGACTTTAGAATAAAAAAATCGATTCTCTTTTACTTTTCACTTGATTTTTCTTGATATTATGACTCTAGAATTTTTTTGTAGTTTTTGTTCCTCCCACATAGGGATTCCAGAGGCTAATTAGAAATGTGAATGGTAGTATATTAGAGCTTACACTTAGCCATTATAGTGGAGAACATACAAACCATGGCGCTTAAATAATCCTAAAGTAACACCTTAGAAAATAGTGTTATCGTGAGAATCCACTTGGTGGGTTGAATGGGGAGTGTATAATTAAAGGAAGATAATGAGAGCTATCATTGGATTGCCCATATCACTTTGTATAAAATAGTGACTCAATGAAATATAGATTTGAGACTTTCATCAAAAAAGAAGGTAATATTCGATAGATGAAAAATAGATAAAATATGCAATAGTCAATCTACAAGAAGCACAAATAATTCTCTGAGACAAAATACAACTTTTGGCCATTTTTATTTCTTAATGAAAAAAATCCTAATAACGATTGGCAACATAGGATAACAAGTAATCATAGTAGATAGTCATATCAAGAGGGTTCGATTGATTCCAAATATTCTTATAAGGTAATCGTATCCGGAAAAGCGACAGGCGAGCGTGAGAATCTACAAGTGACTCTTCCGCGTACCCGACCTCCCGAGGAAATCGTGCTTGAGGCAATGGTGGGGATGGAATATAGGTAGTATATGGGATAGGACTAGTTAGGCAATCTAATGTCTTCGACACGCACTAATGGAATTTGTGAATCTAAGGCAAAGAAGGCCCTTCTAACCTGGACCGGTGTGATAGATCGATAAGGATGATTGCTCGAAAGCTCCAATCAATATCGAGCTCTGGCATGATTCGATCTATGGGTTGCGGAATACGTGGAAAATGACTCGGGATTGTTTCGTGTATATCTCCGATAAGGTCATATGGTGGATGATGAATATAATTGGCTCTAGGACGATTTTACGCCTAGTCCGAATTCCCTAAGTTAGCCAATATCTAGTAAGGAAAGTTGTTCGACGATGATAGGTGGAAGTGGAGTGGACCGAATACCAAGGTACGTAGGTTAGCGTCTATATCGGATGACTCACTCGTTGGGTCATGGGATCTCGTGGATCACAACCATAGATTCTTGGTTGTTGCGGTCTGTTATGGTCATACGCGAGATCAAGTTCTAATCCCTAATATCCGAATCGTAGCTTTCTCGGCTTCTACGTTTAGAACCAACGGTTGCAATCTTCTCGAAACCTCACAGCGATTGCGACTTGGATTCTTAAGTGGTATCTATATCTACGAGGGTGTCTCCAAAGTAAAGGATCACACTCGAATATTTGTTCTCTTTCGAGCCTTCTAGTGGAAGGGTAATCAGTAGTTTGGTGAACCAAAACGCATGTGCTTGGTCGTCTTCTAAATCCTCTTAACTTAAATCGGTTGTAAATTTGTGGTTGTTCGGAATACTTGTATCCTGAGATTTTGGTCTATGTAAAAGGTGACTAGGTTTAGTTGATTGGCTCAAATATATATTCCCAAGGTCCCGTGATTGTCATACTGAAACAAAATGCAATTTTAAGCGTAATGAAGCAAATTCTAACTATGTGAAATAAATCTAATCGTATAACTTTTATCTTTCTAAGAAGTATTCTAACAATTTTAATGAAAAAACTATTCTAAGGTATCTAGAAATAATAATTGAACAATAATTTAAAAGAAAAATTATTGCACATGCGATTTGTAGAATTATTCTAAATAAATAAAATAAAATCCATTCTCGATCCTACCTCGAAGTGAGGAGTAATCATAGTTTCTCGAAACTATCAATCCCCACTGACTTCCCCGAATATCGAAATAGAATGAAATGAAATAAAGCGATTAACTACTCTATTTGATATGATTCTAACTAGAAATTTGAAATTTAAAACCTGGATTCCGCAAATAAGTGGCGAATCCAATGGTGTGTGTATGATCTCGTCCCCTCGTATGAACTTGGATCCGAAAAGCGTGTAATGCTAGCACCGATAGGAGTAGATTTTTGGGACAAGACATTTCAGAATGCGGAGAAATGCGATAGGAGAGAGGATAGTGCAAGAGTATAAGTATTGGCTTATGCGAATTCCTAGCGGGAATAGTCAAACATAAAATCGAACCTGCAACTTTAATGGCTTCCCAAGCTATTCTCGCTTCCAAAATAAAGACACCGCTTGCACAAGTTGGATATGTGGCTTACCAATGTGAATAAACCTAACTGTATATAATGAATTGAACTAAGAACTTTTAAACAAATCTACAACATTGAGGCAAGCTTCTAACTCGTTGGATATCAACAAGACTACTGGGTGAGGCTACATAAAATAAACCAAGTATAAATAAACTATCTATCAATCCTAAGCAAGCTAACCAAAACACTAAAAATCATAAGACTAAAAAAATGGAATAAACCAAATCAATTTGCATAGTATTTATAGAATTCTTTGAACTCCTAAACAATAAACAAAGGAAAAACACTATTCCAGGGGACCAAAAACATAAATGCATGCTCAAGTCTCAAGGAAAATGATTATATTTCACGCGGGTCGCGTCAAAAGAGTTTATAAGCGCGCACAGACCACCGCCTAAGTATTTGCGGCGGTTACGGCCGCCGCCTTGCAACATATCGGGAATGAATAAATACCGCCATTTAAGAAGGTCAAGAGGCCAAGGAAAGAGGGAAAAGGTGAAAACAGAGGGCGCGGGGTTAAGCGGGGCATGCGGGATGTTAACGCATACTAGGGCTTTTTCGGATCCTCAAACCTTGCGAGGAGACTTGTATCACATTGGGGCACTTGTTACAAAAATCTACAATTTTGGGTACGTGCATAACTCACAAATTGAGAGCATACATAGGAATGCTAAAAGTGATTATATCGTAGAGGTGTAAAGTAAATAGTATCTCCAAGTAGGAAAAGTAGGGTGTAAACATAAAGAAACATTAAAAAACAAGACATATAAAAGGGAATGTTATGTCAAAGATATGAAGCATATAAAACCAAAAGGTAGATAGTCAAGAAAATATATGAATTGTATAAAACCTAAGGTAAGAATCAATAATGAAAATTTATACAACATTTAAAACCATGACTCGTGAGGAGTAATGCTAAGAAATTAGATAGTAGGGTGGTGCAAATGAAGTGAATGGTAAGAAGTGTAGAAAAATATGAATTAGAAACTATAAGAGGAAGCATAAGATATTAATAGAATATCAACATATAAAATCATAGAATAAAATTGCAAATTAATGCTTAACATATCTAGCATATCTACTTGAGTACATAAATAAAAGTATAACTATCTACAAGAATTGTACTAAAGGAATATCAACTATAGTACTTTTCTAGAAACTAAACATTCATCGTCTCTTGAAAATATTACATATGTTAGTTTATAGTATGTAAGTATTTAATCCTAACGTATCTTTGAATGAATAAATACCCAACCATTTAAGAAATTTTTTTCTTTACTTATTGTGGTCATAACAAAAATTGTCAACTAGTTTGTCAATGTCAAATCTCTTAGTTTTAATGTGTTTGTTATGTTGTTTGAAATGAAAAATTTATAATGATATTATTTTGGAGAATGTTATACAAATTTTCATCCAAAAAATAGACACCATGATTGTAGCATTCATAGTGCTTCTCATTAAGGATGATTCTTTGTAGAGAATTATGAAGGGATGTCAACTCTACATCTAGAGGTATGATGACTTTGAAATCGTGTGCTAGTGGGAAGGGAGTTTCCTAATTGTTTGTACATATGCTACTATGCTTCACCTATAGTGTGTAGTATAGAGTAAGGTTCCAATTGGTACATGAGTCTCAAATGGTATTTTGGAGTAATTTATTGAGTCTTAATGGTATTTTGGAGTAATTTATTGAGTCTTATTGGTAGATTTTACATGAATATTACATTGAAGATGGTAGGGTGTAGAAATATTTTGTTTAATATTAAATTTAGCACGAAGTTTATTTATTTCTTTGAATTTTAAATTCCCATCATTATTAGAAATGAAGGTTGGTGGAACACCAAAGAAAAACGATAATTTAATTGATGATGAAGATTGTAGTCATGGCTCTATTTATATTTATGCATCCACATTTCACCCTCTTGTGATGAAAGTCTCACATCTATTAAAAGATATCCTAGGATTATTTTCTTGCCAACTACAAACTAATGAAGGTCGCATATTAAAGGATTCCATGATTTTTTGAGTTTTTAAAAAGTTACTAGAATTTATCTTCCTCTAGCATTCTCATACATAGTTTTAGTTTCATTTTATGTAAATAGTTAGATATGTTTATAATTATGTTAATTTTTTATGTTTATATATGATTTTATGTACTATTGCCTAGCTAAATAATATTTTATATGCTTTCTCTCATAGTCTGCACTCCATAGTTTTATACACTTATTAGCCTTACATTCACATTTATCTACCTCTTATCTATTTCCAACTTATCTTTAAACCTCTTGGTTTTATATGCTTCACAAGTTTTCCTTACAGCTACCTATTTCTTGGTTTTATTTTGTACATAGATTTTCCTTATTACTATCTACCTCTCGCATTAATATCCTTCATATCTTTGACAAAGTACTCATTTTTACATCTCTTCGGTTTTTACTCTTCCATGCATTTACTCAACTTTACCTTGCTTACTACTACTCTTTAATCTACGCCTCTTGATTATTATCCTTGTAACATGCCTATAGGCTCTCAATTTGTGAGTTGCATTATAAGACCTTGTGGAATCAACTAGGACCTCCTCACAAATGACCATCAATCATGCTTTCGTACTTATTACCTTAGGCTCCCAATTGTATCTAGGAAATTCATCATAAAGGAATAGAAATGGTCAAGAGTTTATTTTTTCTCCCAAAATCATTTTTGCTTCTTATAGCTCACCTATTACAATTCATTTTTATATCTTTGAACATCCACATTTCACCTTCTTTTGTGATGAAAGTATCAAATTTTTATGTAATTGTATCCATCTTTTATACACATTGATTGGGGAAACCCATTCAAACCTCTAATTACTTTCCTTTTATTATGAACTCCTCATGATCCCATTAAGGAAATCTCACAATAACAAACTTTTCTAAAGTGTGATTCTAGGAGATCTAAGCATCATAGATATATATTCTCTTCTATAATACCCATCATGTCAATTATTAGCATCCCCAATCCGTATAGAGGAGGAACATAAAAATTCAAAACCATAATATCACTAAAAATTGAAGAAAAATTACATGAAAATAGAAAAAAAATTTCAAGTCAAAAGTTGATCACAAACTAAAATAAATTTTAATGTCATTAGTACGGCCACATCTTAGTTGAAATCTCAAACTCCACAATTGGCCTCCTATTATAACTTGAGGAGCTATTTGTTATGTAGGATTTTTTTACCATGGTATAAGGTGGCTACATATTTATCAATTCTATAATTGTCTTTTCTTGCACGTACCTAATACTTTTTGTATGCCTATAATTCCTTGATTTAGGTTTTGATCATTGTGGTACATGTCATCGGAAGAAAGTGACCTTTACATTTTTGCCTCTCATAGCTAACAAGGGATATATAGTCTTATACTTCACTAGTAAGTAAAGACAAAACTCACAAATCTAGGTTTCTTAGCTCTTTAACGTTGAAACTCTTAGTTTTGTCAATCTAATTACAGTGACTTGATTTTGATAAAAATACTTGTTTTTCCCTTGGTAGCACATGTCATTAATTTCCTCTTATCAAATAGGCTAGATTCTAAGCTTTTCCTATATTATGTACATCCTTTAATCGATCACTTTTTAGACATGTAGACTTTATGAAATGCATTAGGGTTTAAGGAAATTGCCTTAAATCGACATTGCATTAAATGATTCTAAACAAAAGACAAATACACATAGCATCCCATAACAAAAATTGACATAACATCTAACATGTTTTAATTTTTCCCAAATTATTGTTAAGGTGAAAAGCCACAGAAAGCATATATATATATATATACCACCCCTCCATACATGGCTTAATATAGAAGGGATACAATGTTATTTTAAACTTTGATACTATATTGATTAGGTTGACTCATGTTACAAAATTGTAGATGTACTTAATGTTGGCGATGTTCGGGTGGAAAGACCCCTACAAGTGCAAATACTTTGATCCGCAACCTACCATCCGTCGTAGAATAATAGAAGCAAACCCACAAATAAATAATCCTCCATAACAAATTGAAAAGACACAACTAAAAAGTATTTCCAAATGCAAGTCTCGATAGATGTTCTTGTCAAGCATGAGGGAAATGAGAGTTTAGGGTGTTGTGTCGGTGGTCATTGAATGACCTAGAGGATAGAAGGACATGATGTGCACAAATTTTTACTTCTTTTGCCAATGAGTCAAACATTAGTCATGCTAAATAGAATCTCCATATGCAAGTCTCTGCAACTGTTCTTGTCAACCATCATGGAAATTAGAGGTCAAGGTGTTTTATCGATTGTCAATGACATATATAATCATCAAAAATTAATGATGGGATAAACCCTCCTTGCTAAATATAAGGTTCCCCAACATTTTCACACTCCTTGACATTCCCTACCTCAATCTCGTTTTTTATTGTTGTCTTCCTCCTCTCATATTTATGTAACTCAAATTAAACTTGTTCAACACATCCTCCTTACATTCCCATCACACACTTCATGTGCTATTCCTGGTTAATGTTGAGCCGTAAACACGTCATATTGTTGTAAAAGACGATCGTATGGAATTTTAATAAACGTAGTCCGGTAAAAGACAATCGTACGGAATAATTTGTGGGGTCGGTAAAAGACAATTGTAATAAACGCGGTACAAAGTCAATCGTAATAAACGTGGTAAAAGACAATCGTAATAAACGTAGAGCTCGAGCGGACTAATTTGTGAGGTTGGTAAAAGACAATCGCATGAAACAAGCGATAACAGACAAATATCGAAATAAAACATTAAGATACGCATTGACCAAAGTTGAATTCCAACTGTCTTTAAACTCCAAATTCTGTCATATTTCAAGATAAGACAAATATCAACATCAGCAAACCGAAGTGTCAACTAATTATTTAACTTGTCAACTTCGTATTCATCGATAGGAAGCTGAATAATGTCGAGCGGATCACGAACTTGCCTATAAATATTTAGCTTTTGCAGAAATACAGTACGCTTTCCTTTGCCTTCCATCTGTGCTTGTGATAAATAGCTGAAAAATGGATGAGCTGGGAAAGTCCCCAAGCTGCCATGGCGTATCTTTTGAAATGGGTACTCCTCACGTCGCTGGCCGTCATATGCTTTACAAACCCGTCACCTTAAGTGTTTGGGGGAAGCGTTCTAACTCCATTAGTAAGGTTTTTCCTGGCCCTGGATCTCGCGGATCCGCTTCTCTGCGCAGATCAGAGAGTCGAGCGAGCAGCCACTTTTGCGATTTAGACAGTGACGACGAGGGAGACGATGACGAGGACGTGGAGCAACAGGCCGAGCTGGAGCTAATAAGGCATTCCAGTTTGCCTCACATAGCGGAAGAGGACAACCATGTCGACGCGCCGGGACCAAGTGTTATCAAAGTCCCCTCCAAGAAAGCAACAGAACCAGCTCAATCCCGTCTGTCGGTGATATTACTAGATCAAGGCCTGTTCACAGTGTACAAGCGCCTCTTCCTTGTATGCTTTTCCCTCAATTTAATTGGACTCATCTTGGCCGCCGCCGGACACTTTCCCTACGCCAAGAGAGAAGCTGCTCTCTTCTCGGTGGGAAATATTCTGGCGTTGGTTCTGTGCCGCAACGAAGCCTTTCTCAGATGTGTCTTCTGGGCGGCGGTGAAGGTGCTGGGCAGGTCGTGGGTTCCAATCCCTCTCAAGACCGCCACGACATCGTTCCTTCAGTGCTTGGGAGGAATTCACAGCGGCTGCGGCGTCTCATCCATCATGTGGCTCATTTATTCCCTCACACAAACCGTGCGCCGCTCAGAGACCAGCTCCGTCGAGATTACAAGCGTGGCATCCGCCATTTTAGGGCTGCTGGTGATAAGCTCAGTCGCAGCATTTCCACTGTTGCGCCACTTACACCACAATGTCTTCGAAGGATTCCACCGTTTCGCCGGCTGGACTGCCCTCGCTTTGCTCTGGGTTTTCGTCCTACTCACCGCAGCTTACAATCCTACCAACAACTCCTACAAACTTCGCGGTTCGGCTGTGGCAAAGAAGCAGGAATTCTGGTTCACGCTGCTCATCACCATCCTCATAATCCTGCCATGGCTGACCGTCAGGAAAGTTGCCGTCCGAGTCTCTGCGCCGTCCGGTCACGCCAGTTTAATCAAATTCCCCGGAGGAATAAAAGCGGGTATTCTCGGGCGTATCAGCAGATCTCCACTGTCAGATTGGCATGCCTTCGGAATAATCTCCGACGGAAAAGAGGAACACATGATGCTGGCTGGAGCAGTGGGGGATTTTACCAAGGGATTAGTATCTGATCCCCCAAAATACTTGTATACCCGTTGCGTTCACTTTGCGGGGCTGCCGTATCTGATAAACATGTATAACAAGGTGGTGGTGGTGGCGACGGGGTCGGGCATCTGCGTGTTCCTGTCGTTCATGCTGCAGCCATGTCCAGCAGAGGTTTATGTCATCTGGGTGGCGAAGGCGATGGAGAAAAACTTCGGAGATGATATCTTGAGAAAGATAAAGAGCTATCCTCCGGAAAAGATGATAATTCACGACACGGCAGTGTCGGGTCGTCCAAATGTGCCGGACATGACAGTGGAAGCAGTGAAAAAGTGGGGGGCTGAAGTAGTGATAGTAACGTCTAATCCGAGCGGGAGCAGGGACGTGGTGAATGGATGCAAAGCCGCGGGAATTCCTGCCTTTGGCCCCATCTGGGATTCTTAGAATTCATCATTCTCGTCATCGCATTAATATTTCAATGAATTGCAGGATTAAATGCACTGCATTGTTGGGACAATAATAATACATGCTACTTCCTTAGAATACAAGTTTAGACATATTACATTGGGTTTCTCGATTACTTTCAATCTGTCACCATATTTTTTTCTAGGTAACAAATTTAGATGTCTTAATCTTAAGTGCTATAACCACGACTCGTTCTAGATCTAGATCTACTACCTTTGAATGGGATGTTTAGATGGTGAGTGGGGCTTTCTCACATGTTCTTACCACAACAATAGGAACCAAAGTTGTGTATTATTCTTCATATGTCGATTCAGTAGAGTTAAAACATGCTTGCATGGATTTTTGGTCAATTGGGAGACCAAAGGAATCAAAGCTTAAATATGTGGCCATGTGGCAGGTTGGAAAGGTGGGAGATAAACTCAAACAATTATTTCTTAACATACCAAGCCAATTTTTGCGTGATCCTTTGTAAACGAGTTGGTTATAACTGTCACTTTAGTGACACTTGCCACAGAGGAGTTGATAAATTTTGAAGATACAAACGAGGAGATTTTGTGAAATGTGACTAGGGTGGCCCATTAGTGAAGTGTTCATGGACTTTGGATACCCATTTGAATAGCTGATGTGATTTCTCACTATGGTGAGACATGGACAGGATGGGGTCCTTGCACAATAATTAAAGCTTTCCTTTTAGGTACTCGCCTCAGTGGGACCTAGGAAGATGGAATATTTCATGGGTGTTTTTGTGGTTGGGATAATGTACCCATTGTGGTGAGACATTGTGGGATGTGTAGGTTTTCCACACTTAAGCGTGATTAATCACACCAGCGAGTGCTTGAGCATTTTAGGGGGATGATAAATAAGGATTAATCACTCCAGTGAGTTGTTGGTCACCTACTAGAGGCTAATAATAGTTATATTTCAGTGGAAACATCTTGTTGGTAGTCATTTCTACCTTATATATTAATTGATTTCTTCCATTTCAATATAAAAGGATGGAATGCCCATTTTCATAGTAAAATTTGTAACATTTATGATTAAGATGACCATCTAAATTTAGATTATATTTCAAACTAGGGACATAGTAGACATTTCACATATGTTTCATTTATCCGTGATTGCTTTTGATATTAATCATCCCTTTACTCATCATTGACAAATTTTATTATTTGCCACATTATTTAATTTCTACTTTCGGATTGGCATCTCTTCATAATAATCTTCAATGGAAAAGGGGAACACATAATGCTAGCCAGAGAGGTCAAGATTTTACCAAGGGATTAATATTAAAGCATATAACTCTGTCCCACTTAATTGCACTTTTTGCACTTTCAAAGAAAATATGTCTCAAAACCAAAACATGACCAAACACATAAAATGACCAAAAATGTATTTTAAAAAGGTTAAATACACTAAGAGGCATAAAATCCGTAAATAAAAATAAAATTTTATGTTTTTATAACATTTTTAAAGATTTATTTATTAGTTAGATTTTAAAATATTTTTGGCCACCAAATGGGACACACTTATATGCTTTGGCCAACTACTTGTATACCTATTGTGTTCACTTTGTAGGGCTTTTATATCTAATAAACATGTATAATAAATTTGTGGTAGTGGCAATGGGGTTGGGAATTTATGTATTCCCATCATTCATGTTGCAACCATGCCCAATATAGGTGTATGTCATTTTGGTGGTGAAAGCAATAGATAAGCACTTCATATATGTTATGGTGAAAAGGTAAAGAGCTATCCTCTAGAAAAATTGATAGTTCATGACACAACAATATTAGGTCACCCAAAACTGTTGGAAATGACAAAGGAAGTGGTGAAAAATTGGGGACGGAAGTAGTGATAGTGATGTCTAATCGAGTGGGAGTAGGGATGTGGAAAATGAATGCAAAGCTATGGGAATTCCTACTTTTGGTCCCATATGGTATTCTAAGAATTTTTTTCCTATCACACTAAGAAAAATGAATCGCAACATCTAATGTAAATCCTTCATGCACACTTAGACTAGATGGATGTTGTAAATGTGAAGTGTTAAACTCTAATTTTTTCCAGTTTTTAAACTTAAGCGTCCTCCAAAGTATCTTCACCATTCATTGTCTCTTTGTAATTCATGTGTGAAATCGTGTTTGACTTATTAGTGAATAGTATAACTATAATATTTTTCGATGATATTTAAAATTTAATGATATGACAACGTAAAAATACATGTACCAATAGGTTATTTAAAATCTGCATGGTTTCAACTTTTCCTTTGATTTATTTTCCTCTTGTAATCTCATAAAATAAAAAAACTTCTCAAGTGTATCACATTAGATCCACATGGCTTTGATTGGAATCTCTACATTCTACATGGCTATATATTTCTTCCCTTTGAAATATTATTATTCCTTTTCTATAGAATGTTAACTTTTTATACACATTACTCATTGGTTAGCCAAGCTCTACCCAACCTTTCTTTGGTGTAGATACTAATGAAATCCATGTGGTGACTATGGGTGTCTCTTCAACAAATGAATTTGGCATGAAGGAATGAACTTAGAAAGGTTACAAAGAATTACAATGTTAGATAAATTATAAGGTGTGTTACATTAAGAATCTATGTTACTTTTGAAAATTCTCATTTTGTTCTAATCCTCAATAATATACCCATTAGGTTGAAATTTTCACAAGGTTCGAGCCATTTCTATCAAGGAAAATGGGAGTGTGTTTATCACAAAACATCCCTTGGGGAAACAAGGTCAACTTGATTCTCAACATAAATATTTAACATAGTTTCGATAGGCATAAAATTATTCATCCTATGGACTTCCAAGGTGTTATGGCATGTTAAATAGCTTCAATGGTGGAAATTTCTTTTACTCCTCTCCCTATTAGCCCTTAGATTTCACTTTCTAGTATTCAAACTTCTATTATCTATTTTGTTTTTATTGATGGTACGACACTATGAAGTATATTATAAAGATATCTAATTTTCTATCAAATATGTATGATATACTTTATAATTATTTAACATGGTATCGTTGATAAAGGGGTTAGTCTCAAAAGTAACAACCGTAGTAGTACCTCTACTTTGGAGGATTCTCATGATGATTACATCAAGCTAAAATTTGATGGAGCTGCTAAGTGCAACCTTGGTTGGGCTGGGGTTGGTGGAATTTTTTGAAATTTCTCTAGTCATCCTATCATAGGCTTTGTTAAAGCCTTTGGGAAGTGCTCTAACAATTTTGTTGAAGCCCACGCTCTTTGGTGTGGTAATTTAATTGTGAATTAAATAAAATGGGAAAAAACCTAGTTGAAGGTGATTCATAGGTCATCATTAATGCGATACAAAAATATAATGTTAATAATTGACAACTTTCTACAATTTTGAAGGATTGTCATGTTCTTTATGATCCTCTCTTAATCTCTCAACATCTTCTGCGGCACCAATAAATTTACAAATAAACTTGCCAACATTTGAGTGGATAGAAGCATTTGGAGCGACCTCCAAAGTCTCTATAAATGTAGGATTTACACAAAGAAAATCACTCTCTGTATTATATTTCTTTGTCTCTCAATATCACATGCATGATACATTAGGCTAATATATAGCCATAATAACAAATTAAACAACCTCCTATAAAATAGGAAGGAGTCATGACAATTAACCCTAAATGTTATTCACGGGTATAACAAAATCTAAGATTATAACAAAATACTTTCAAACCTAATATTTAATATATAACAATATTAAATATTAGCTATACAAACTATAATGTAAACATTAATATTTAATTTCCTAACATTCCCCCTTAATGTTTCATGGTAACAAAAGAACTTTCACACTTCCTTTGCATCCTGCCGCCTCTACGCGCTCATGATCTTGGCACACTTCGAATCCAGAAGGTAGAAGAAGGAACACATCAACTTCTTATCGACAAGCAACTTTGTCGGGAACACATCGACCAAGCGAGGATGGGAACACGCTCGAGGAATCATCTACTTATCAACCAGTCACTCTAGGGAACACATCGACCTAGCGAAACTCAAGCGGAACACATCTCGAAACTTGACCTTTAATGGTTTTCATGAGGCTAACCACAAACCTAGGTATGAATGGAACACATCATGTTCTACCTCATCAAGCCTCATGATCTTTGCATTTCACCATGTGTTATTTGTTCTGCACTATGTTTTTGCATTTGGGGAAATAGGAATAGCCACATACTCAAATGAAAAACTGAAAATGGAACATTGGATCATGTTGATCATGTTCCCCCCTCAATGTGAACATTTCACTTATTTAACACAAAACAGGAACTACGAAAAGAATCACACCAAGCTGAAATTCACACCACACTGGCCCGAATACGGAACAACGCAAAACTCAAAAACAAGTACTCACTGCGCACACTGTGCCACCCAAATCATTATGCGCGGCCCCGTCGTTGGTAGTGACGACAGTCGCTTGCCTCGACCTCCGACCTCCGATGCCTCCATCCTCCATTATCATCTTCTCAATGAAGATGTGAACATGAAGCACATTTGTTTCCACATTGATCTTATTCTTCCCTCCCATGATGTGAAACACTTTATTTTCCGGACGTGGGTAACACCGAAAATGCTTCCGTAAGAAATTTTTTTTTTTAATTTTCGGACTTTTACAATTAGACGACTCAAACACTTGATAACAACTAAAAAATCCTAAAATCACCTATATGACATTGAAGGACAATAACACTAAATTGACACGATGACTCAAAATTTATAATGACCTCTTCACCTTCCAAAATACGACTCTTGAATACATTTTTATGTCGACATTATTATTGCATTGACATATGAAAAATGATGAGTGATAATATTCAAATAAAAAAGTAATCACACCTTACATTTTACTATAGACTTATCTAATGAAGAACTATGACACACTATACAAACACCCAAAAACCTATATGGATCTATAGACAACGATGATAATGACACTTTAGACTTTATACACACAAAACAAAATCCAAAATAGAACTAAACTCACCACGTGGACAGCATGGTGGTTGCATTCATAAATATGAACATAATCTGCAATGAAAATCTTTGCATGCAATTATAAATTTGGATAGACGGTTTGCCTGGCGTAATAATAGCTCCCGAGAGAAGAAAATTCACATGAATTCAGAGTGTAAATGGTTATCACTATCTTTCTTTGCGAAGCATCTTTCTTGAGATATCGATTAATAAAGAACTATCCATATTTGCGAGGTAGGTATACGATAGTATTTTATTGAATGTATTGGCGTGGGCGAAAATTATGCCAAGGCAGTTACTGTGTCGATGAGGTCGAAGAACCATGCAAGGCCAGATACAATAATAATAATTTTCCTATTGCCACGTGAATTCCTATACATACGGATCTGCAGAACTCAGAGTGAAATCTAGAGACCTCTTCAAACAAGGAAGACGAGCTCCATCGAATTCATTTAGAGGAAGAATATACAAAAGCGACCTCAGTCCCACCACAGCCACTATGTCATACTGAGAACGCAGCTTTGATTCTCAATGACGAAGAGGTAATGACTGTCAATAATCTGAGAGTACAGAGATCTAGGCAATGATTGTTTTGACAACGTACAATGAACAACAAGGATCAATAAACTGCGGCCAAGTTTTCGATGCAATGTGGGTCACCTTTCTTCCCTTTGAGTCTTGGATCAACACAATTTGTAAGGACAATGAGCAGATCAAACTGATTGAAACGCTGTATCAAAATGGGTTGCAGCTCTGTCTAGAAGTTTGTAAATCCTCTTGTGATGTTTGAGCCTGAGTAATGCAATATCAAAAAACTCATACCAATATGAAATCAATCCAAAGCTAAACGCAGAACATTATTTAATGAGGATGTCCATCAGATCCGGATAAGAATCAGAATGAGAAAGCCAGTGGCATCAAACGGCATATGTATGAGTAATCTTATCACAGAGTTAACATAAACACTAGAGTCAGATCGGTATGCAATGCATCACGCACAGCTGGAAATCCTTCTACCAAGATATAGCTCAAAATAATTTCAACTTGTGGGAAGATCAATATTTGTATGTATTCTGTGAATAATTCATACCATTTATATCTATTATTCTGACAAAACAAATCACGCAGGCCAGCGTTGAGAAGTTTTTGACCGGGCTTAGTCTCGAGCAGATTTGTAACTTTGATCTCATGCAGGAGAGTTTCCTTCTTGTGTGCCTTCCCGGACACGACTGGTGAAAAATGAAATCTCTGTCCCTTCGACGAACTCACTATAATTATTTGGTTCGATCTGCAGCTTGAGAGGATATTCAACTGAAACCTCTTTTTAGAATTCGCTTCTTCACAGACCCATAAAAATTCTAAAATCTAAATCTCCATGAAACTAACAAAGCAAAAATTCATCACAAATAAATTTCCATCCACCAGGGCAAAAGAATACAATATTGCCCCTTTACTAATATCTCAGAGAGCCATGCCTGCTCTGATACCAAATATAAATGCAGCTACAGATTTACACAGCAAAATCACTCTCTGTATTATATTTACTGTCCCAATATCTGTGCAATACATTAGGCTAATATATAGCCATAATAACAGCTAAACAACCTCCTATAAAATAGGAAGGAGTCACAACAATTAACCCGGAATGTTATTCACGGGTATAACAAAATCTAAGAATAATATATTGTTGAAACAATATATTATAACAAAATACTTTCAAACCTAATATTTAATATATAACAATATTAAATATTAGCTAACAAACTATAATGTAAACATTAATATTTAATTTCCTAACATCTCATCATATTTCATCACAATGAACTATTAAATGTGGGGAAATTTAATCAAATATTAAGGGAATTTGGTGGTGATAATGACAAGATAACATAGTTTTCCATTGCATTAAATTTTCTCACCCCATGATTAATTGACATGTTTTCATTTGTATCGCACACTATCCGTTGATGGTTTTCATGCATGTGAATGGAAATTTAAGGAAACTCGAGAGAATTTGATGGAGCACGGTTAATTGTTACATCGTTGAAATATCATGTTCATTCTACCAAATGGAGAAGGGAAATGGGATAACTGGTCTCACTAAGCACCCCAGGTGAATCATGGGAAAATTGATTGTAGAGAACACAGTAAAATCTATGGATGAGAAGCTTCTTCATCATTTCTCTTTGGATGATATTCATTTTTCCTTCTTGGTCTTTGTTAAGGACTTGAAACTGAAGGAGATGCTAAATGTTGGGCATTTATTGGATAAAGGTAATCACATAACTTCCACAGAGGTAATGGATTTTTGGCAGAGAACTCTTATTGTGGGAGTTGATGACCCTCGGCTCCTGCGTTGGATGGAAACTAACATGTTTCTGCGTAGCTCTCGCTCATCTTGGGGAGAATGTGGCCACTTTCCTCTCTTTTATGGGAATATCCTGGTTAATCCACCTCTCACTAGATACCTTTAAGGATGAACATATTATTGGTTTTCAAAACGTGTTTCTTGGGGTGAGTAATTATTTTCTCTACGTGAAGAAATTGAGAAAATGAGGTTTGAACCGAGTCTTTCCTGGAACAAATTTGTACCCTTTCTAAAGCCCGACCACGGAAATCATCAACCGTGGTCGTAAGCTTGATGCCATCTTCTCTATTCTGGGGATTACAACTAACAAGTTTGAAAGCTCACAGCTGGAGGAATTGATTATTGCACTGGTCATGGAAGAGAATGCTCATGCCAAGGAGGATCCCATTGTTTCTCTTGAGGTGGTGATTTCTAACTCCTCTAAGGAGGCTACTTAGTTTCTTGTATACGTCTATATCTTGATAATTATGTAATTTCGTGTTATGCATGAAAAACTGTATGGATTTCTTAACTTCGTAATTGTATCATGTTCTTAGGTTTTTTTATAAATATTAATATAGCACGGCTTCAAGCCCTTTCTTATTTATCAAAAATAATTATGTAAAATGGTAAAATTGTAAGAAATATTGATTTATTGTTTTAATTATTTAACATTGTGAGTTATGAAATTGTATAATCATAAACATGTAATATTTTTCGTAAATGCCATTTAATATTCAACATTTCTCAAATACATTTTAGGATCATTGAGTATTCTAAGATTACTTTCAAACCGTGGCCATGAATGTTCATTTATTAAAAAAACTAAAATGTTTTCCTATGTATCATGTATGATTTAGTAAAGCTATTCTATTTATTAATTTTTTTATCCTCAAATATTTGAGATATTTTAAATTTGTTCCCATTATGATAAATATGTATCTTGTCCATGGTGTCTTAAGATCCATGGATTTACTTATCTATTTTTCATGCCTAATTTTTACTTTCCTATGTCGTTACTCGCACTTCAAATACTTCATATTCACTATGTATTCCTTCAACCATTCAAGGTCGATGCACATAAGTATGTCCCAAAATTTTGCATTTTTGTTACCTTTAAAAACATGAATTTCCAGCTTCACTTAAATTGTAAAGTAGATTTCCACAAAATTTACACATTCATGAAATGACATGAACTAATGGAATGTTGTATTTTGAGTGTAAATGCATGTGATGTTTTTTTTTAAATTTGATGTTTCTAGACTTTCTTTTCTTTTGCTCAAATATTTTTTTGTATTTTATAGTAGAGTGAAAAAGGATGGCATCCTATAAAGAATTCAATACTTATTATTCAACATGAAATTTTAGGTATATGTTATATCTTGCTTCATTAGGTACATTCTGCGCAATTCAACAAATCTAGTGCGACAACCAACGAGGATTATAGGTCATCTTAGACCTTGAAAGAATGAAAGTACGAGATTTTTCAGAGACCAGGACGCATGTTCTACCATACCATGGCACCTCGGGGTACCCCAGTACCCTCTAAACTCTCCAGTCTTCTCAAATCTTACATATCCACCTTTTTTGGGACCTCTATGCGATCGTTCCCCTTCTAGAATTTTATGTCAAACTGCGACACTCTATGACGATGTAATCTACAATTACCCGAGTTCTTTCCTCACTTTATTCTTTCACATTATTGTTTTATTTACATTAGTTACAACTATTTAGTCATTTATATTTCTTTAGAGTATTTATTTACAATGTTTATGTCCTCCTATATTAGATTAAGTATATTATCATACAATTAGTTTATTTTAATTTTAGTTAGTCAATTAAAAACTATAAGAAATTATTAAAATAATATTAAAACACATTACCATTGTAGGTTTAGATAAGGGTAAACCTTGTCCACTTACTGTAGGAAGTTATTCGGGATATTCCTAAAACTCATTATGATGCACGTACCACAGGAACCCCAAAGTAGTTCACACCTTGAGGGAACTGGCCAACCAAATGGGTAGTTCACCATCCTACTTGACTAGTATCACTTGTGAGGAAGACCAAAAGTTATCCGTCAGGAAATCCCCCTTCTTAATTCATTGATTGGTATAGTTTTTAGCCAAAAACAATTCTGGTATGCTTACTCATTCAAAAATGTATTGAAGAGAGGATCTCCCAAACCCCAAGAAAGCTTGACAAACTGGGGCTAACTAAATCCATCTTATTCCAAAAACATATCAAATTCGAATCAAACCATTTTATTAGCCTTAGTCTTTGATTTCACAAAAATATTAGACTTAAAAAAAATCTAATCAAATCATGCATTAACCTTATTCATCGGATACTCACTTTATACATTGTTTAAGCACATCTGATTGAATCAAACTCCTTATACGTTGAATATTTACTTTATTCATGTATTAAATGAAATCTAATCAAACTCAGACAAGATTCCTATCTACTGAATATTCAATTTATTCAATTTTAGGAAATTCATAAGCAATGAGATAAAAAAATCCAATCTAAAACCTTATACGTTGAATATTCACTTTATTCACGTATTAAGAAAAAAATCAAATCAAAAATCTTATACATTGGAAATTCACTTTATTCACGTATTAAGTATATTTGAAATCCAAAAAAAATCAATATTCTTATCGTTTAGGTATTTCCTTTATCCAATTTTAAGAAAATATTTCATAAAATTAGTCCTTAAAGCCTTTAAATTCAATCCCAAATCAAATTAAAATTAGAATATTCATTGATTTGATGTGAAACATAGTTTAAAATTTAATCAAATCAAATTATGGTTTCACTAAAAAAGGCGATCACACGCAATGCATCGAATGAATATTTTCTAGAAAAAGAATCAATAAATGTCAACATAACTCACCATGAAAGACCTTTGCAAAAAAATCAAAGGAATAATGAAACATTCACCTCCTCCCTTCAATGATGATGAGGGATCACAAACTAGTTTTATTGTTTAATACGTGTAAACCAATTGATAGACATTTTTATAACAAATCTTCATTCAAAATTTCCATTCTATATACAAATGCATTGTTTGAAAAAATTGAAGAAGTAATCACAAAAGGAACTCAAATTGAAATATCGCTAATTACAAAAGGCCTCATCAAATGATAAATCTTATGACAAATATCATCACCAAAATCAACCAATTATCTTCCATAGTAAATAAAATACTCAATGTGAAGTTAACCGAAAGATGATTCTTTCTAATGTGCTCCACCAATTAGTAGATTTTAAAATGGTAATCTATCCATTCATAAAACCCATTACCAAAGGGAAACCAAAACCTGCGTGGTATAAAAAATAAGAATATTGTGAATACCAATGCATCAGCAGCCATCCTACAGATTGTTCCTCATATTCCCATCATTACATCAAGATTTAATTGAAAATTGATACCTTTAAATCAAATACATTTGTAATACAACCATGTCAAAATGTGGAATTGGAAGTGAGTCAAGACTCCTTTTCAAATCATGGTACAAATGAAAAATCTAACGATAAGGGCCAATCAACGACCAACGTTTAGCTTGATTTAATCATTTCGTCACTAGATCTTACTCACAATATAACTACCATTAAAATTGGTATTCCTATACTTCCTCTCACAACAATACAAACACAAGTTTGGACACCATCCACGACACCTCAATCATCCAATCCTAACTCTATCACTATTCCAAAACTATCATCAAATTCTAAACCTTCATCTAATGCCAATGCCATTATCAAACAATTAGAGAAGACATCTCCACAAATCCCTCTAATGGATTTAACCACAACATCACCTACATTTCAAGATATCCTTGTTATTGAATTCCACAATGTGTGTGTTCCTAATGGTATTAATATACATCCATTTCATGCTTTAATCATAAATCTATCTTCAAATATCCCAATCCCCTCATTTTATTCTCACACCTTTTGAAATCAAAAATCTTGAATAATAAATCCTTATTCATTGAAAATATTTATATCTAATCCATTGAATTGTACCTCATCTTCTAAATTCTAGGAAATCATGTGACCTTTCAACTCACATCACTAGGGACCTCTTCCAAAATGATGAGTCCATTACTTGCCTAATATGCAAAAATTAAAAATTCAAAAACATAAAAAGAAACAAAAATTTCCTCTAAAAAGCACTTCATCCAAGCAATATATGAAAATAAAAATATGTAGAATCCAAAAGCTACTTATTCATAAGTACTCTCCACACTAGGGAGGTAATTTGTACTTTCAACTAATCTAAAAAAATAGTTTTAATTGTTTCATCCATTGAAAAATATCTCAATCATAACTTTATCATATTTTCACACTCTTCACCTATAAGATAGGTAAAGTTTTTTCCTATTAGGCATTGTGTACATCATCCTTATTTTATTTTATACCATTTAAGATATTTTACCTACGGTTTTGTCTAGAAGATTTTTGATAGAATTTCCTTTTTCCAAACAAGTTCTATCTTTAATAAAAAGAACTAAATTTCTTTACTCGGATCATTTGTCTGTTGATCTCGGTCTATGGTGTTAAGACCTCTCATCCTACTAGTTGCACGTGGCTGAGATTTTGGGGAAACATTTCCTTCCCAACAAGCACAATACAAACAAAACATAAAAAATTAATACAAAATATAAAAATATAAATTATTACACCTTTCCTCCTTGCAGTCTTTGGTTTTGATCCCACACTTCTTACTAGTATTGTGAGACTAGGAAAGGAGGAAGGAACCCATACTCACCTATATTTTCTCTTTGGTCTTGAGCCCTTTCCTTTAACGGTGGCATGGGACAAGGTGTAAGGGATCAATACATAAATCAAACAACAAAATCCTTAAAAAATCTAAATTAAAAGTGTTTAATCATACGAATCCAAAGAAACAATTTAGTTTCTCATGTTACGAGAGACAACATGTCCTTCAACCAAATCTTATCAATAAATGGATCTAATTTTAGTCATAACTAATAAAGAGAAATCATCTTGGAATCGGTCAAATATATCAAAGTGGAGGTGAGTCACATTTTCCCAAGTGGACCATTGTTACACCTTGTTCCTTTGTATCCATAATATTCATTTTCATATCACTATCTCACTTATCTCACATCCTTCTTGGCTCTAAGGTGTTGAGCCATCACATCTAACTAGTTGTGTAGATTCAATAGTTGAGTTATATATCTCATCACTCTATCATCTACAATCCATTCTGCCAATGGAGTGAAATATTTATAATTATTTGAACATGAGTTCAGATAGTGCACCCTTTTGCCAAGTCAAAACTCAAAAAATCCAATAACCTTCAAAACATCTCAAAATCCAAAAACATTCACATAATCCAAAAAAAATCAATCAAAAATTCAAATACATTCAAATAATAAAATAGTCAAAATACAAAAATATTTAAATAATCACAAAATCCTAAAAATTTACAAAAACAACAAAAATCCCGCAAATATCAACACAACTCAACAAAATCAAACTTTTAACTCCTATCATAGTGATCATTCCAATTATCCTATGACTATAAAAAAATCATCTAACCCCTCACATGCATCCTTGTTTGAGGAAAACTCATATCAATTTTATCCCTTACATGTATCCTCGCTAGAAATCTCAGCTCTCATTTTCTCCCTTGCATGCATCCTTTCTTGGGGAAATGAGCTATTCAATCTTAGATTAATATTTAATGCGAATTAAATAAAACATGTCACTTGACCCCACTATTTCAGTCTAATCCAATCCACTTGCATGTATCCTTCCTTTGGGGAATCTAAATTTGTTTAATTATCACTATGGAACACATTACGGTCATAATTCATTATTTTTATTTATAGTTATGTCGTGTTGTTGTTATTGTTTCTTGACCAATTACAAGTATTTTGTTTTCATCTTGGTTCATTTATAACCATGCTACATAATTTTACTATTTATGTTTTTTTGATAAAGGGTAAGAGTGTTTTGGTAGGGTCCCTTCCCTATTACAAAGGTGGTCTACAAACCAGATAGAGCATTGAGGTACATAAGAAGCTAGAATCTAAAACACCAAGAAATCCATTCTAGGAGTTGTAGAGAAGAAAAAAATTTAATTAAAATCATGGAGTTGGTCAACGTGAAACCAAGTTGAAAAGAATAGATTACTAGAATAAAAAAAAACACAAAGGAAATCTAGAAAATCAAATTGTAGAATAAAAATGATCGTCCCAGAGGAGTCCTAAAAGTAGGAGAAAACCCGTAAGAAACCTAGACTAGCTCAAAGCAAGAAGAAAAACTAAAATTTCATGTTTTGTTCGTGACTCTTGGTCAAGGTAGGGTGACAAATGGTACGTGGAATTTTATTTTTACTTTGGTCCTTCCATCATCACCCTCACAAGGAGGTGTTTTTTCCACCTTCCTTGATGATTTGGCATCCTTGAGATATATTTCAAAGGGGGCCCACTTCATTTTTTTCAAAGATTCAATTTGAGGCTTGACTGTCTTACATGATGCTTCTCGGATCTAACATTACGACTCCCATCATTTGCATTGATTATGCTATCAAGACATCAGCGGTCATTCCATTTTCAAAATATTATGTTGCGGGATAGAAGTGGCCACGTTAAATGTCCCTAGCTATTCAAATTTGAATTAAGCGTGCTTACAACTACCTCCACTACCATTAATGATTCCACCTTAGAGACCATGTCGGCCATTTTGAATGATGTTGGTAATTTGTCCATGTTATGTTCTATTAAACATCTGACATGGCTTTCAATTTTTGTGGGGTTTGAATATTTGTCCATATCATCAATGGACATTGAGGCTTCAATATGTCCTTTCCTTCGCAACCTTGTGTTCTTTGCATCCATCGCAAGATCCGTGTCAACCATAAACTCGACACTGGGGAATGGGTGGTAGTTTGTGGCACTATATTTACCTCTCTCCATTCCCAAAAATATTATTGCGTTCATTATTATTATTTCCATTGTATCTATTACCTCTGTGTCCCACACTCTGGCATCTATTATAGTACACTAGAGAATACTCATAGATGATTTTCTACTTCCAAATACCATGTCTAGTCTCCAAGTTGATGACCTCCAGAGGAGAAGAACCAACTAAAATGTTGATGCACATCCTAGCTATGATGAACCTTGTCATGGATATTGTGGTTGGGTCTAGAGCAATCAAATCTCTAATTTCTTTAGCAATGTCTACCAACACATCCACTTCCCAAAACTCCATAGGCAGTCCTGGGAGCCTTATCCAAACATGGCATGTTGTTCATATGTGTGTTTTTTAGCCTTGTTTCCATTTACATATGGAGAGATTAGTTCTTTCATATAACCATCTTCCACCCTCGTATAACTTGAACAAGATCTTATTCAAGGGAGAATGTAAACAGGGATGAAAGCCCGAAAATTATATTAATAAGAATCAACCAAAAAAATAGAAGATGCAAATATATATATATATATATATATATATATATATATATATATATATTGCCATAACCGGATACAAACAAAGAGAAGTTGCAATAATGCAACAACAAATCTAAAATACATTAGCTTCCAAATATTATCCTGGGAAGCACATAAATTGTTATAATAATTATAAAAATTATCCCTGTGAAACAAAAAGACAAATATGGTTTTATAACCATATAACAACATACAATAACCATATAATATTATTATTTAATTAATAAGATTAATTAAATAATTAATCATATAATGCATAATTAATTTATCCTAACATTCCCCCCCTTAATTGTGCATTGTCTCAAGGATGAGGAGAGGAAATCTTTGAACAACTCAAACTTTTCACGTGCAAGTGACTTTGTGAAGATATCTTCCCGTTGTTCACTGTTGGACAATATTGAAGCTGGATGTTGTGCTTCAACACATGTTCACATATGAAATGAACTTGTACCTCAATGTGCTTTGTTCTCTCATGAAAATGGATTGCGAACAAGTTTGAGAACACCTTCATTTTCAACATACATGGTGTTCGGTTTGTCCTCGTGGTATTCCAAGTCCTTCCAAGTATACGGCGTAGCCAAATCACTTCATAGACATCTTCTCCTACGTAAATGCGATACTCGATATTCTTGTGGGAAGAGTAGAAATGAAGTGTTGTTTCATGCTTCCCCATGATATTGGTCCAGATCCCATAAAGAATACAAATCTAGAAGTGGATTTTTATCATCACCATTACTTGCATGATCTGAATCTGAATATCCAGTCAAGAAGAAGTTGTCGCTCTTCTTGTATTCTAGACCAAGATCCACTGATCCTTTGAGATATCTCAAAATGCACCTTGTTGCTTTCCAATGAAAAAATTTGGGTTCTTGCATGAACTTGGATAGATAGCTCACTACAAAGCTGATATCTGGTCTAGTGTAGGTCAGGTAAATGAGACTCCCGATTAGCTTGCCAATAGAGAGTGGCACTTACCTCAGGAGATGGATCTGAATGAGATAATTACAATCTATTATCCATGGGTGTAGCAATTGGTGTGCAATCCATCATCCTAAATTTCTCGAGTGTAGTCTTGGTATATTTCATCTAAGAAACAAAAATGTGATTCTCTTTCTATCATACTTCTAATCCAAGATAATAATGCATCAGCCTGAGATCGGTCATGTCGAATGATCGATTAAGATCTTTCTTCATTGCATCGATCATCCTTACTGAAATATCAGTGATGACTAGATCATCGACATAGACAACGACAATCACAATCTCCCCCCTTGCTTTTTGAGGTAAAGATTGGGATCGTATGGATTTCTAACAAATCCATGTTGTACGAGATGCTCATCAATCTTGATGTACCATGCCCAAGGTGCCTGTTTGAGACCATACAAAGATTTCCTGAGTCTACATACCTTTACTTCTTGACCAGGTACTACATATCCCTCAAGTTGAGTCATGTAGACTTCTTCTTGTAAATATTCATTTAGGAAGGCACTTTTTACGTCCATTTGGTGGACTTTCAATCCAAACTGAGCACCTAGAGCAAAGATCATCCTGATCATTTTGATCTTAGCTGTGGGAGCAAATGTATCCTCATAGTCAATACCTTCTTTTTGTGCATACCCCTTTACTACAAGTCTCACTTTATACTTTTCCACTGTCCCATCTATTTTGTACTTTGTTTTAAATATCCATCTACATCCAATAGGTTTCTTTCCTGGTGGAAGATCAACAAGTTGCCAAGTGTTATTTTTCATCACTGATTGATATTTAGAATCCATGGCATCTTTCCAAGCTTTTGACTGTAGGGATTCCTGGACTGTTGAGGGCTCATCTAATTCAATAGCTCTACTCATCAAGGAAAAGTTAACTTCTTCTCTTGCTTTACTGCAAGTCTGTGGTCCAGGGGTGGATGTATTTGGTGGAGCATCCATTCTTGCATCTCATAATGTGTTTGTACACCATTTAGGCATACATTGAAACTGTTCTTGTGGGTCGTGGTTCTATCTGATCAACACCATCATCCCCATCATCACTTTCATCTTCTTAGGGAACATCAGCTTCAATTTTTACAACAGTGAAAAATCTACATCTTATGAGTCCGGAGGAGGAGTCTCTGCTTCCTTCTTCTCGAAAAACTCAACATCTCTGCTGGTGTAGACTTTTCTGGTCTTAGGATCCATCAATCTATACCCAAGAGTCTCTTCACTGTACCCAATGAAGACGAGTTTCTGTGACTTCATGTCTAATTTATTTCTATTCTATTTGGGTATGTGCATGCTTGCTTTGCACCCAAATACTCTAAGGTGTGCAATAGATGGTTTCCATTTTGACCATGCTTCTTGTGGTGTTACTCTGTCAAGAGCAAAAGTGGGTGCTCTGTTCAACAAATACATTATTGTCTTTGTTGCTTCTACCTAGAATGTCTTTGCAAGTCTAGAATCATCGATCATGCATCGCACCATTTCCATGATAGTACGATTTCTTCTCTCAACAACACCATTTTGCTGTGTGTGTGTGGAGGAGGCATTTGTCGATGAATCCCATGAGTTTGTACGTAGTCTCTTGAACTCATCACTAGTGAATTCCCCCTCGATCTAAGCAGTGGAGAGTTCTAATGTGATGACCAGTTTCATTCTCAACTACTACTTTAAACTTTTTGAAGGTTTCAAATGCTTCACTTTTCTTGTGAAGACAAAAAATCCACATTTTTCTCAAATAGTCATCAACACAAAGCATGAAGTATTGGAACCCAGAATGACTTGGCTGCATCGGACCGCAAAGATCGGTATGAACTAGGTCAAGTTTACCATGAGCTCAAAATGTACTCCTCTAGAATGAAGCTCTGTGTTGTTTTCCTACTAGGCAGTGAGGACACTTGTCTGTATCCTTCTGAAGAGATGGTAGCCCATGTACCATATTACACCGGTGAAGTGTTTTGAGATATTTGAAACTTACATGACCAAATCTCTGATGCCACAACTATGTTAAGGTGGAGTTCTTAGCCACAAGTGCTTGATCGTCTCTGTGAACAAAATCAAGTTGGAACATGTGTCCCACATTGGAGGATTTTACAATTATTTTTGAGCCTCTTGATTTGTCTCGAATCAAACACATTTTCTTGTCGGATTGACTATCAAAGTCAATTTTTAGGTTGTGATCTAGGAGTTGACTGACTAAAAGTAGATTCTTTGTCAACCCAGGGACATATAGGACATCTGATAGTCTGCATTTGTGTGAACCAAGGGGTAGAGAAATGTTCCCAATCCCTTGAACTGTATATGAAGAATCATCTCCCAACGAAACATGATTTTTGATGGTGTGTCCCTCATTGAAATAAACCAGTCTCTGTGGCTGGTCATGTGTCAAGTGGCCCCCAAATCAACATACCAAACATCACTAGATGACGTGGATGGTTCACTTGATCGAGTAGTGAACAAGAAGTCTTCATTGTCTGATTGTTCTTATTGCTCAGCAATATTACCTTGCTGGTGGGGTCTTCTTTTCCAGTTCCCCTTTTTCTTCCCTTGATTGTAGTTAGAATGTCCCTTGTTAGATTGTTGTGGAGGTCCAGAGTTTCTTGATGAACCTTTCTTGTAAGTATTATACCAACAATCTTGTAGGTTATGTCCTCTTTTGCAAATTGGACATTGCTTCTTCTATTGTCTATCCCCTTGATACTATTTTGATTTTAGGATTTTTGATAGGAATTAGGTTTTCCTTTACCTTTTCCTTTCTATTTTGATGTGAAGACAATTCCTACTCCTCTTCATCATTATTGTGCATTGCTTCCTCTTGTTGCAAAGGTTTACCATCTTGTCAAAACTAAATTTCGTGTCGACACATTTAGTGTTGTGACAAAAATGTAATAAGAAGAGGGAGTGCTCTCAGAAAATGGGAATGAGAGCATCATCATCTCGTGACCGATTCTCCCAGGGCTAGAAGTGAATCCCTCAATTCTGCAACTCTTCTTAGGAAAGCTTCTATTTTTCATTTTGCTTGAACTTTAATGTGTGTAATTGACTCTGCAAATTCAGTATAACATTCTTGTTCTTGGCCTCATATATTGTGCTCAATTTATCCCACACTTCTTTAGTTGTTTTGGCATCTTGAATGTGGGGTTACACATCATCGACACTCCAAACAAGATAATGAGTTTGGAATCTGATCTACTTTATCAAACTACCGTTGTTGTGTTGTATCAGTAGTTGATCTAGTCAGAGTACCATTCACAATGCATGCCGATTTCTTTAAACTCAAGTTGTGTCTTGATTTTTGTCTTCCATGCAGCATAGTTGTTTCCTCTGAGTAGTTGTGAATCCAGAAGAAAAATTTGGGGGCATTAGTGCCCATTTTGCAGAGATCACTAACAGGGTTTGGCTCTTATCACTCTAGGTATAAGGTCTCCCAATCTATATACCATCAATCTGATATACCAAACCTTTCTATATACGCACCCTTCCAATATACCCGGTAGTACATGGAAGAAGCTCACCCTTTCTATATACCCGAAGTACATGAAAGAGGAGTTATGTGAAAGAATTCAATACGTGGTACCAAGATAGTACTGATGGGGTTTGTGTGATTATTGACACCAGCTCAAAGAAATATCCTCATACATGCACGTAACTTCACTATATACTTGGATAATTTCTCAATACGGATTTATGTCGTGTAATCATTCACAGACGGATGGGATGGCTCATAGTGTGTGCACTGTGACCTTATTACTCCCCATCGATTTAAAGGGTTGATGCCCAGATGACGTTGTTGCAGTTATATTAGGTGTTAAGTGCAGTAGTAGTCATGACGGCTTTACCCGTAAGTGCTTCCCAGAGGCACCATATATACCAAACACTGCAAATGAGATCTAGGATCTCGTGAGTGTTATAGAACCAATTTTTAGCTATTTTTTATTACAATTCTATCTAGTTTCTAAGTAGTTAAAAAGTTTGCAGTTGACTATGACAACCTACAAATTAGTACAATATAATGCAGTATACAAATTACATTCAAAAATCTGGAAAAATTGAATGGCAGGTAAAAAAATTGTTTTGCGGGCCCTGGTGGCCTCCGGAGCCCAAAATGACCCAAAATGTCAAAACCATAAAAAATGCCCAAGATGAAGTTTTTGGATGGTCCTCCTTTTTCCAAAAATGCCCGAAATGAAAAAATAGGCCTAGTGGAGAAAAAAATTACCCTAAATTTAGGGTTTTTCTCACTAAATTTTTAGAAGTCTATTTAGTTATGACTAAACTATTTAGTGAGGGTTTTTCAGCTAAATAGCCCTCCAGAATTGGCGGTTTCTCTGTTTTGGCCGCTAAAGTCAAATTGTTTTTAAAAATTGTGTTTTTAGTGGGATTTGACCCACGCACCTCCCATTCCCAAAGCTAATGCGCTATCCACCAAGGCGCCTATGCATTTGTGTTATAAAAAGAACAAATTGTATTTAAATAAAGCCGAATTTCACTCACCTTTGGAAAAAATGACTTGGCTGAAGTGGAGGCACCATGTGGAGCTTGCGTGGCACTCTTAGGGTTTCCTCAAAATGAGGATCTGAAGTGTGATATATTCTTTAGCTCCTCCCTTTTGTTTCCACTATTTTTTTATTTGTCTCCACCGATTTTTGACTTGTTTTCACCATTTTTTTCGAGTAAGGCCGCTTATTGATTTTTCTTTCTCCTGTCATGATCGATCTGCCCTGTTCTGATTTGCTTCCACTGTGTGATTGTTTGATGCCACGTTTTGGCTTTGTGCAAGTTTTGTGGTGGGATTTTTCATGGCTATGACCATGTCTGTAGGTCGCAGGTGTTGACTTCACCGAACTGGGCAAGGGGGCTCGGTGTTGGTGTGGAGATGCAAGGCCATTGATACCAAAAAATAGCACGCCCTCTATGAGACAAGGCTTTGCTAGAAGCTCGGTTTGTACGTAGGTTGCGGCTTGGATGTGGGGGTGGAGCCCGGTTCAACACGCCTTTGCTTGATCCAAGATAATGCCAATGCAAAGCTTTTGCGGTCCTTTTCATACCAAATGTAAACAATGTAAACAATGCCAATGTAAACAAAGCTTGATCACTGTTTTTTTATTGAAATAGGTACACAACCCGCCAATAGAAGATAACTTGGCTAGAGGAGAATATAACAGCTCTGGACTTGGTGAGAGGCAAAAAAACCCCGATCTAATGCAAAAGACCGGTCAATGTAAGCTTGATCTACAAATTTTCCTCCAAATGCAGAGCTAGGATAAATTTAGCATAGAGTCCTCTAGGCTTGGCAGTACCATAAGTGTTAGTTACAACTAACACTGTCACCAAATTTAGTGACAAAACCCCTAATGGGGAAAATTTGATTTTTTTATATTTAAAATAAAATTCTTGTATATGTATAAGCTCCAGAAACAAATTTTCTGGTGCAGATAGCACCAAGGCAAAAAAAAATTTGATTTCTATTTACCTAGAGAATGCACAGGAGGTTGTGAGACTACAGGAGGTCTGGGAAGCTACAAGAGGCAACACTAGCTCTCTCGGTGTTGCATATTTCTTCTTCCATGAATTCTCCTTCCTCTGCAAACTTTCTCCAACCTTGCTAGGAGCTTCAACCAGCTCTGGTACCAAATGTAAACAGGATGAAAGCACTGAAAATTATATTAATCGAATCAACCAAAAATAATAGAAGCGGCTGCATATATATATATGTATATATATATATATATATATATATATACGGATACAAACAAAGAGAAGTTACAATAATGCAACAACAAATTTAAAATACATTAGCTTCCAAATATTATCCCGGAAAGACATAAATTTTTATAATAATTATAACAATTATCCCTTTGAAACAAAAAGACAAATATGGTTTTATAACCATATAACAACATACAATAACCATATAATATTATTATTTAATTAATAATATTAATTAAATAATTAATCATATAATGTATAATTAATTTATCCTAAAAGATTTTATTATACAAGGCATAGGTGCCGACTTATCCCAAAATATTCGACTTCTTCCTAATACAACTTCTAACTTAGCTAATATTCGGTCGAATCCCAATAAAATATCCCATCAAGTTTAAATTTGAATCTTCCATGTGCTCTTTGAATCACCAATGTAGTACTTTCATCCATGGACCTTATTTCCACTCACGTTCAATCTTCTGCAAAGTATCCTTCAGTTGGTTTTTGAAGAGCTTGGCAGCCCATGAGTTCCATGTATTCTCCGAGATGACAACCTGTTTTCCTATTGTATGTTGCTCACCCATGCCCATGCGTTGATGTTCGCCCATCCCCATTAATTTTTACTGTTTATATTGGGTTTTCTTTACTTTTATCTTTAATTTTCCTGAGACCAATTACAAGTATTTTTTTATCATCTTGGTTCATTTATAGCCATGGTGTGTATATATATATTTATTATTGGTAAATTTTTCATTGGAGGGAACCATACTTGAAATACAAAGAGGCTCATAAGCTAGATAAAATGTGAAAATCACACCAAAGAGAAAAGGCCTAGCAACTAGATAGAGAATAGAAGCACAAAGGAAGAGGAAAAACTACCACAAAGAAGCACAAGAACATTAAGACAATAGCTGCACAATAGCTGCAAACAACAGGAAACAAGAAAACCTAGGAAGATCAGCTCAGGTGAGTTCTTGAACCAAGTGAAGCGAGAAAAACTTGAGCTAGATCAGAAATAAACAACTAGATTTTTCTACCATGACTCCGAGTCATGGCAAGATGAGCATTTGAGGCATTTTATTTTTAACCATTTTCCAATCGTCATCATCCTTGTACGAAGCTATTATGTCCACGTTACTCAAAGACTCAATAAAAACTGAGATTGTATTATCATTTCCGTTATTCGTAAGGAAACTCGTTTTCTTGGTAGAAACATTCAACTTAAAAATGGATCTCTCTTCCACTACCGTTTACTTTAATTTATTGTGTTTCCGCTCTAATTCATGTATCAACAATTCCACCATGAGCACCTCAAAATCCATAGTTGCATGATCATTCAAACCACCCTCCCATGAATTTTTGAGATGCCCTGAGATAGGGGCCCACTTCATTAATTTACAACGGTTCATTTTTTGAAGCAACATGTCCATCATGTTGTGGCTCACCATGAAAAATTTCCTCCATCAAATCTATGCTGATTTCATTTTCCAAGTCATCGAAGGTTTCATTTTTAATGAATTTTAAGTGGCCACATTAATTTTCCCCTTACCATTAAAATTTGAACTAGGCGGGTTGATTCCCCCTACAATTTGTATTTCCTCCTTGTATTCCTATTGATGCATAATCACAACACCCTAAATGTTTGTAACTCAATGGATTGAAACTATCAGTGTGATTGCATAACATGGAGCTTTTCCCAAAGTGTGGGACTTTACAATCGGGAAAGCTCTCCGAATGAAGGCCGAGTTCCTATTCTCTGTTCAGTGCACACATACAATTTGCAGAGGATCTACTCTAAAATCTACTCTAACTTGCCAAGGAGATAGGGTTAAGAAGATGCAAGAAAATAAACCTAAATTAACAGAGGTGATGCACCAAAGGAATGTTGAACACCTACTTTGTAATTAAACACAAACCATTAAAAGTGTAATACAACCACCATGCATAGATAACTAGGATTGCAATGAGAGATTAGGAAGATACAATGAACATAAGAGAGGGTTGAAATCATCCACAGACTTATTTTTATTGCTCCAAGAATTTGATACAGTCCATTACAATGGCCAAGAGGCACAAAATTGTATTACAGTTTGAAATGGGAGGTTTGAACTCCACAAATTCACTTGTAGATCAGAGAAGAATGGAGGGTGCAAGGAAAATTTTTCCAACCTCTAGAAAAATGCCCCTCCTTACAATATATAGGTAGAATGTGAGACAAAGGAGATAGGAGAAATCTGAAATCCTACTCTAACCACCCAAGAAACACATTGAATTCACCTACAATAATGATGGATTTTATTGCTAAACTCGTGCCTCCATGTGTTATTCCTTGTTGTGCAAGAAAGGAATCCCATACTTTATTATTGTTCCTTTCTTGTGCAAATCCAAGCTCCTAGTCAAAATTTATGACCATCTGAAGTTTGAGTTGTCATTCTACAAAAAATACCGAACTAGTGATCTATCTTTTCGAAGTCTGAAATGCATGCAACCTTCAAATCCCAAAATTTGGACTTTCAGACATTTCCATTTTGGAAGTTGAAACATTTTCATCACTCAAAATGATCTAGAGAGTTCTAAAATTCTGAAACCCGAAAACTCGAAAGTCTAAAATTTTGGACTTTTAGAATTCAGAATTTCAGACATTGACTTGTCTTTTTCCATCTTTGCTCACCGAAGACTCAAAGTCTGAAAAAATGAACCTCTAAAGTTTGAAAATTCTACCAAATTTTGGGATTCGTACTTTTGAGATTTCAGAAATTTCCATTCATTTTTCCAATTTTGGTGACGAGACTTTCAAACCCTGAATCCCGCACCTCCAAAACTTTGAAACCTAAAAGTCTGAAATTTTAGACTTTCAAAATTTAGATTTTGGGCTTTTTACTCTCACCGAGATCGTGAAACCCCAAAACCTGAAAGTCTGAAACTTTAGACTTTCAGAGTTTCGAGTTTCAGAACTTTTCCTTTCATTTTTTCAACCGTGCTCTGAGATCTCTGAAACCTCAAAACCTGAAAGTCTGAAATTTCAGAATTTTAGAGTTTCAGACATTTTTGTTCACCGAGATCTCCAAAATATCCACCTCCAAAGTTCAAAATTTGTGACTTTAGACTTCTTCTTGATTCTTCGAAATAGCTCAAGCTCTTGTTTGTTCAATCTTACCCGAGGGGAAAAATTTGATAACAATTCCATGTTGGAAATGTTGGGTAGAGTTGACAGACTAACCAAAATTTGAACTAACGTTGCATTATGTTGTGTGTGAGGTTCGAGTGCCCTCTATGACTAGGGTCTGCATTTCTATAATCAAATTTTTCTCCCTTTGAAACCACGACCCATCCATTATTCAGATCAACCATCATGTTGATGCCAAGGGACTCTTGATTTTCCTCTTTCCATTCGTGAGAGCAAGTTTTTGAGAATCCCTTTTTCCATTACATCCATTACCACCATTCCCCACATACCCACATTTTTTGTAGTAAATTAGAGAGTCCTTGTATACAATTGTTTTCTTCCATATCCCGTTTGTGGTCTCCAAGTTGTTGTCCTCCAGAGGAGAAGATCCTGATGTAATGTTTATATACATCCTTTCTGCAATGAATTTGTTCCTAGCTATTGTGGTTGGGTCCAAACCAATCAAATCCCCGAGTGCTTTAGCAATACCTTTAAACACATCCACCTCCTATAACTCTAGGGGAAGTCTTGGGATCCTTATCTAGACATGATATGTAGATGGAATATGTGTTTTGGAGCCTGCTTTCTATCTCACTATGGAGAGAGTAGTTCTCCTATAGAACTAAGGTCCTCCATGTAAAACTTGAAGAAGACCTTATTCAGGAGAGAGTGAAAAACATAAAACTTATGTCGAGATAGGATGAAGGTATTTATTTACTTATCCCAAAATTTGCTACTTTTTCTTCGTCTAGCTACTGACTTGGTCTATATTCGGTTATATCCCATAAAATGCTCCGATCAATGTAAATATTAATATTCCTATTCTCTTTGAACCACCTAATCTGGTACCTTCGATTGGGGCCGCTTGCTTCTACTTAGGGTCCAACTTTAGCACATCCTCCTTTTACTTGGTTTTTAAATAACCTTGATGCCCAAGAGCTCCCTTTGTTTCCTCCCTATCTCATTTCATATTGTCCAACTACTGGTTCCACGTCTTTTCCATGTGTAACCCCTTTCCCGAGCCCACGCGCAGCTCCCGCAAATTCTTCTCCCTCATCACCATAGTGTATATATTTAATGTGTATATTTGGTTTTTTTATGTTTAGATACATACACACACACACACACATACATACATACATATACATACATACACACACACACACACACACACACACACACACACACACACACACACACACACACACACACACACACACACACACACACACATGTGTGTGTGTGTGTGTGTTTTGAGTGTTTTTTTTATGAACATAACAAGTTAAACATCACAATTCCTTCATAATCATGATGCCAACTCTATTTTGTTATAGAAGAATAAGGTTTCTCTCAAATACTATGCCTAAATGGAATCTCAAGTTATGAGAAAAATCACTCACATTACCCTTTTAATAACCTCTCGAATCATATTCCTTCTTCTTCCTCCTATCAAGTAGTAGTCCACATCTTTTCGCATCACCCATCCACTTGAGGGGAAATCTCTTAGCATAATACATATTCACTACAACATTTAAATGTTTCACCAGGGAAAATAAATCATCTATAATCGTTGGTCCATCCAAATGGTTCACCAAGGAAAATATCAAATAGGTCCACTATAGTTCCCTATCATCCACTCTTTGATCTATATGTGTCTACTATCTTTAAAATGCTATTACTTTGTAAAAACACTTTAAAAAGGGGAAAATGTAGACACCCTAAAATTACACACCTATTCCTAGTCATCCCTATCACATGAACAATGTTCCAAAACATCTCTAGAATACATATTAGACCATTATCCTCTCATAATCCTTTGAATTCACCCACATCCTATTAGAATTAATTTAATTAATTCTCTCATGCATAACCATACACTTGCACAACTTAGCTAGTTTAATTATCTATTTAAATATAATAAAATCTATTTATGCACTCACCTTCCTCTTATTTGCACTTTACTATCTAACTCACTCAAGTTATAAAACCTTACAAATGAGAAAACATAATTACACGTATAATTGAAGAATTTAAGATCCAACAATTCAAATTCATTTCCCCTTTATTTCTTATTCAAAATTTCCAACTACATAGACTAAATCAATTTTCTAAATTAGGATATTACATTCATTAATTTGTAACTTGTTCAAATCTTGATCTAGAATCCATTGATTTGAAAATGGTCCTGTTATTTTTTCAAGATACTTTTAAAAATTTACGGATCCTTAAATTTGTCAATTTTAAAATTGATCAAGATTGCTAAATTGAACTAATTTGGTTGTTTTGAATCCCCAATTTTCAAAACACATTTTGACAACCAAAATTTCATTTTAAAATTCAATTGCTTGCTTCTCCAATTTAATCAATTAATCCAATTAATGATTTTGATCTAATAAAAAACTTCACAAACTGAAAAAATAAATCCACAACAAGAAATTGATAACGGAGTTCACCCGTAGGCTACATCTTCGGATTCACAAAAAGTGAATCGGTCTATTAATAGTCCAAAGAAGTAAAATTACTCTTCCAAAATGACAATAGACCTTTATACCTAAAGTGAAGCTTTAAAAACACATTTGTAGACTTTGATTTCTGTCAGAAACTATCCACAAGTTTACATGTGGCTCCATAGGCTCTCCATAGTACTCTTCCTATGAAATGTGATTGAAAAATGCATGTACCAAAAAAAATACAACACTTCATGGGAAAAAATGACCACTAATGTCTTCGTATCAAAATTTTGAGAAATTTGCTTTTTACTTCAAGTGTCAAACCTTCCTTTAAGTACCTCAAAATTGAGGTTTTCATAAACTTTCTCAATTCTTCCTTTAAACACTCTATGCATTGTCACCCTCAAATAGTAGTGAGTTCATTTTTTATATCACCGAGCCCCCTTGCCGATTCGGTTGGCAGATTGGGTTTAGACCGGAGATGTCACCGGTTTGAATCTCTTGCCTACCATTTTGTCCAGTCGTTATGCTTAGCAGTGGGGATAAAATCCCGCATTCCATGGCTTTGAATATTTTTATGTGGCACATGGCCAAATCCGTCATTTTGTTGGGCCTCACAATGACTTGCCAAGCCATTATAGGCTATCAAGCTATGTTTGGTTTTTAGAATGACCATTGTGCATAGTTGGATTCACCAAGTGTGTTTGGCAAACCGTTTGTGTTGTTTGTTTGAACACTACACCATTAAGGGTGTCGAGTTGTTTGGTTTGACCGCACTGGTTTGAATAAAGCACCAAGCTATACACTATGAATTGCATAAAATCTGGCCCAATTTTATATGGATACAGATATATCTTGCCACATAGGAAATAATGCCGAAAGAACATAGTTTAATCCCAAACCATTAGGGATAATCATAATGCCCCAACCATTATGCTTTCCAAGATATAAGAAGATCGACCTAAATATTGTGGATAATAAAATGATCAACTCGAAGGGGAGTTTATCACCCCACTGAGCTAAATAATAGCTCACCCGAGCTCGGTTCTATCCTACAATGTAAAATCAACTCTCCATAATAATATAGTCCCATATTGGCTGAGTTAGAAAATTATATGGCATATAATATCAAAAATATGATAATGGCAATATGAAATAAAGGTGGAAAAGGCACCCCTCCTACAAAATAGTGTTTCGAACCTAGGCCGAGGGTCCCCAACAACGAATAGTAGGGTCCAAAAAAATTTGCATGTCGAAGATCGGAGGTGCACAAACAAGAAGTTTTAACCTTTTCCCTTTTTCCAATATAGAAAGTGTCAACATGTGAATCACATGTTGACCCTTGTTGACCAATTTTCCAACTCAAGCTTTGACTGTAATAAATTTTGCACCTAGACTCGGTTCAAGAGTTCTCCATACCGTCGAAAGGTCTATCAATTCTCTATAACGTGGTCATAGTTTATGGATTTTTAGGAAACTTCCAAAACTTTAAAATCCTCCGATCACTCAACCCAATTAGGAATGTTTTTGTCAAAAAAGTTGTGTATCAACCCATAAAACATGCTAACTCATCCCGCATTGCACAATCATATAAAGGAACCCAAAAATCATTATAGGTTAATCAAATGCAAATAGTTGATTATCTATTCACATAACCAATCGATAATAACACCTAATTAAGCTAGTGTTTGACTTATATGCTGCAACCATGTAAAATCTACACACAACTATGAACTGTTAAATCCAAGGTAATGCCATCACAAACGATCGATTAGATAATAACACTCGATACTCTAGATACGACCAATTAAAATTTATAATTCCATAAACATAAATTAGTACAAAACAACTAAACTACACACAACTAGGCTATTGTCTACTACCCATCTCAAACTAAAAATATCACGATCTAGAATGTTTAGACTAACAATGCCAAAAATAGCTATAGTCAAGATTGAATCAATGTGAATCTGCCAAATCTATCCACAGATGCTAAACTGTACAAGGATAGATCAAACCAGAATCGTCCTTACCCAAAATGGTTAACTATAATCTACTGCAAATGATCACTAGGTATACTTGCACACCAGTTTGGTTAGTGCAAATAATGTACACATCAATTGTAACTACACAGAGTAGTCACAAATAAACACCCTAAAAATAAGGGTATTCATGAATGTGTAATTACCCTGATAGACACAATAGATTTGTATCTTATCTAAAAAATCAAAAAAATTGTCATAGACTTGCACGATGACATTTAATAACAGTACTCAAAATGCATTCCAAAAATAGACATTACCACATGCCTAATGAAACAACATACTTTGCTAAAAAAATATAAAATGGTATAATGTCATCCTTAACAAGTAAGAAGTTAAATTTGAGTATGGTTAACTTTGTCCCCCGAGATCTTTTTACACGTGATACCATTTTTAACATTTCAAAGAAAATATAAACCTAGGAATTTTCCTTTCAACATACATCAGAAACCCACAAAATGCTCTGAATAATTTTGCATGCTTCTCAACATTTATAATTATGCAAAAGTAAATCTATCCATTTCACATGAGCATAAATTCTCTGTATTAAAATAGAATAGACTCATAAGTGGTTCAACAGTGGATATAGTAGAGGTTGATTCAATTTCAACTGATTGGATTTAAAAATTCTTTTACCTTATATACCAACTTTTTCTTACCATACATAGGATGACTTGTTGGGTGAAGTTTCTAGCATTTTTCAGGCATGTGTCCACTCATACGTCAATGAGTGTAATAATTCCTATTTTTCTCCTACTTTCCCATTTTGCAATCTTGCCAATAGCTCATCCTTGGCTTGCATTTCCAGTTTAATTCAAGCATTCTCATCTTCTAAGGATAAATAAATTGATCTCAAGATAAAGCCCTCTTCCTAGATCTGGTGATTATAAGCCTCAATAACCTCGAGTTGTGCCCATTTTGTCATTTTCCAAATATTGCACCTGTACCCTGTTCACACACACTAAACCAACTCAAGTAATCACATTGTTAAATCATATTCAACTAGAAGAAAATATCAAGCTAAAAACAACTCTGATACCAAACTTGATCCAAAAATGGTACTGTTATTTTTTTTAAGTTTTAAAATTTCCAAATTCTTAAATTTGCAAATTTAAAAATTGATCAAGAGTGCTAAATTGAACTAATTTGGGTGTTTTTAACCCCAATTTTCAAAACACTTCTTGATGATCAATTAATCATTTTAAATTTCAATTTCTTGCTTCACCAATTTAATCAATTAATCCAATTAATGATTTTTATCTGATCAAAAGCTTCACAAAGCGAAAAAATAAATCCACAATGAGAAATTAATAATGGATTTTACCTGTAGCCTACGTCTCCAGATTCACAGAAAGTGAATCGGTATTTTAATAGTCCAAAGAAATAAAATTACTCTTCTAAAATGACAATAGACCTTTATACCCGAATTGAATCTTTAAAAACGGGTTTGTAGACTCGATTTCTGTTAAAAATTGTCCACAAGTTTACCCATGGCTCCACAAAGCTCTCCACCATGCTCTTCCTACGTAATGAGATTGAAACATTCCTACATTGAAAAATTAAAAAACTTACTGGAAAATGAATACCACCAATGTCTTTGTATCGAAATTCTGAGCAAATTTCCTTTTCACTCTTAGTTCTAATTTGCCTCTAAGTGCCTCAAAATTGAAGTTTTATGCAACGTGTTCTATTCTTCCTTTAAATAGTCTCTACATTGTCCCCCTCAAATATCAACGAGCTCATTTTTTATATCTTTTATCCCCCTTGGCGATTTGGTTGGTGGATTGGGTTTAGATTGGAGAGCTTGGCAGTTCGATTATCTTGCCTACCATTTTGGTCAGACCACTTTACTTAGTCATGGGGATAAAATCCCACATTTCATGGGTGGGCGGAAGCATTGTTATTTAAAATAGCAAGGCCCCAATATTGTTCACGTGGCACATATCCACATCTACCATTTTTTGGGCCTCATAGTGATCTTCCAAGCCATTATAGGCTACCGAGTTGTGTTTGGTTATTGGAATGACCATTGTGCATAGTTGCATTCACCCAATGTGTTGGGCCAACCATTTGTGTTATTTGTTTGAATGTTGCACCATTTGGGGTGCCGATTCTTTTGTTGTGACTATGTTGGTTTGAATAAAGATCTGATCTATACATTGTGCATTGTATAAAATCCGGCCCGAGTTTATATGGGTAAGGATATAGCTTGCCACATAGGAAATAATGCTAAAAAGAACATATTTTAATCTCGAACTATTGGGGATAATGATAATGCCCCGACCACTATGCTTGTCAAGATATAATAAGACCAACTCAACAATGTGGATAATAAAGTGATCAACTCATTTGGGAGACATTGATCACCCCACCGAGCTAAATAATAGCCCGTCCGAGCTCAATTCAACCCTGTAATGCAAAATAAACTCTCCAAAACAATATAGTCCCACATTGGGAGAGTGAGAAAATTATGTGGCATGTAATATCAAAAATAGGATAATGACAATATGAAATAAAGGCAAGAAAGGCACCCCTCCTACAAAAGAGTGTGTCGAACCTAGCTGAGGGACCTCCCGCTAACAAATAACGGGGCCCATAAAAATTTCATGTGTCGAAGACCAGAGGTTCTCAAACACAAAGTTTTAACCTTTTTTTCTTTTCCCAATATGCGAAGTTTCAATGTGTGAATCTCCTGTTGACCAATGTTCCAACTCGATCTTTGACCAGCGATAACTTCTACACCTGGACTCCGTTCCTGGAGTTCTGCATACCATCGAATAGGTATTTGAACACTCTATAGTTTGGTCATGATTTAGGAGGTTTAGAAACTTCCAACACCCAAAAATCTTATAGATCGTCAATGGCCTCTTCTTCAACTACAAATAATAGGTTCTTTCCTTTACAAATTATCTCTTTGAAGCTTTAGGCATTTACAACAATACTCTGGAAAGTTTTCATTTAAATTTATAGATCATGAGGCTACACATTTAATCATCAATTACTTCTAGTACACCCTTATTCCAGTTGGAACCAAGTTTGGAACATCCATAACCAAATCATTCAAAGAGATCAAGCAATTGTGGTACTCCATTCCACACTTAAGTTGTCTCATCTGAGGTTACAAAATAGCTTGAAAAAAGTTTTGCATTATTTTTTATTGCTTGTTACTTTCATTGTTTCTATTTTCCATGTATACAAGCTCATTCACATCATCTCATGGATTTTCTTGGGGCCTTTGACTATATGCTATGGATGGAAAGACTAAAAGTACCAATATTTTTTCCCGCAACCTTCCATTCACTATAAAATAATAGAAACAAACCCATATTTTTAAATTCCTTTGTTGCGTTGAAAATGTACACAAATTGTAAAAGAAAACACCATCACTTATATATAAAAAAAATGATACAAAATAAATTAAGTATCCATAAATAATATTACATGATATAATTTATTTCATTTTTAATGTTACAAGTAAATACATAAATAGTTGTTGTCCCATACTAGATCAATGAGAGTAAATTTTAACAATGTAAAAATATCATAAGGTTATGGGTTCTTTTCACATAGCTACATGCGGCCATATCCATGCCATCCACATTAATTTTCTTCTCTTGGGTGACACCAAAACTTCTCAAACTAAAGTTCTCTCTACCATTCAACAAAAATACACCATCTTAGTTTGTGTGTTGACTACTCATTGGTTATTAAAATTTCTTTAAAATTATCCTATATTGAGTATTGCAATCCAAAATTTATCTCATATGGCATATATTCACACCACTAATGGGATCACTCAAGTTATCAATTTAAAAATGTCCTCTTCTCCAAAGCCTCAAATATTAATAATGCTAATATACCTTTCTAAATAGGAGTCCTCGTACTTGTTATTGACGTGGATCAGAAAATGAAATGTTGAGTTGTTGTGTGAAGTGTCCTTGATGGATAACATCAGCAATCCTATTAATCGAGTGACCCTAATCTCTACCGTCATCATTATATATATATATATATATATATATTGCATTTGTGTGTCAAATCATCAACATAAGGAACCCTAAATGCAAAGTTATCAATGTATCGAACCTATGTCGAGTTTAGAATTTGACTCAAGAAAGTTTCTTTTCAAGACCACACCTTGCTTTTAAGATATATGAAATGTTGGAAATAGGTAATTTCTCCCACATGCTTTAATTTCTTTTTTGGGAAAAGTAAAAATCAAGTTGCTTTTCATGCATAGGTTATTTTTAAATAGATGTTGCTAATTTTAGGAAAAGATAATAAAGCAAATAAGTCAAAAGCTTTGTATTGCACAAAAGCATGTGCTATTTTTAGTTGATGTTATATTTTTAAGTGTTGAGTGTTTTATTGTTTGGAAAACTCCATCTACATATTAAAGGAAATTGTAAGTCTTTTTATATACACACAAATTGTATTGAGTTGAAGCTCGCAGAGAAGAAAATATATATGCACAAAAGTGTTGATTTGAGATTGGAATACTTTGTTTATTTGCAATATTATTTATTTTATTCATGTTGTTTAATATTTTATATGCCTAATTTTTACAAATTTGTATCAGAGCTTGTTTTTCAACAAGTTTCTAATTGACAACCAGCTTATGGCTTCTATATGCGGTCTGTAGACACCACAATTTACAGAAACAATTACGAGTATTGGCCATTAACCATGAAGGCACTATTTAGATCCCATGATGTGTGGAAAATCGTAGAGAATGGGTACACAGAGCCCACATATGTAACCCATATAACGCACTCTCACATGAAGATAAAGACAATGTGAAGGAATTAAGAAAGAAAGATGGAAAAAATATTTTATTTATTCATCAAGCCATCCATGAAAGCATCCTACCTATAGTGGAAGTATCATGTAAATCATAAATAGCATGTGAAAATCTTCATGTTACATATCATGGTAAGGAGAAAGTAAAAACCGTAAAACTACAATTACTTCGAAGAGATTTTTAAAATATGTCAATGAAATATTCAAATTCCATAGAATCATTCTTTACTTTTGTAGTTGGTTTAGTCAATAAAATTAAATCCCATGGTGAAACTATTGAAGACAAAAGGATTATTGAAAATTTTCTTAGAAGTTTTCCTGTAAAATTTGATCCTTTGGTAGTTTCTATTGAAGAAACTAAGGATCTAAGTCAATTTTTAATTGATGAGTTGCATGCATCACTAATAAATCATGAACAAAGGTTGAATAGATCACATGTAGTTGTAGATCAAGATTTTTCATCACAAATATCAGGAAATCATGGAAGAGGAAGAGGAAGAGGAAGCTTCAGCTCTAGAGGAAGAGGAAGAAGTTCATTTAGAGGATGCAACAACAGTCCATCAAAATCAAGCTTCCTGTTTATTTCATGCATAAAGATTGTCAAAGAAACATCTTCTATATCACCTATTGAGTGCAATCTATCACAAGAGAGTCCTAGTGATGTGTGGTATTTGGATTCTAGTTATAGTAATCACAAGTCAGGTAACTTAGATTTATTTTCTAATTTGTATGAGTCAGTAAAGATAGATGTTACCCTTGGGAATAATAATATAGTAATGTAAAAGGAAAGGAACAATCAACATTCTAACTAAAAAGGGGGAGAAAAAGATTATGCAGGATGTTTATTATGTTGCAAGTTTGAAGCATAATCTTATGAGCATTGGTTAATTGGTACAAAAATGATACAAAGTTTACATTGAAGACAATGAATGTGTGATCATGGATAAAGCTCCAAGTACTCAACTGATTGTTAAAGTGAAGATGACAAGCAATAGAATGTTTCCTTTGAAGATTAGACCAGCCACATCTAGAGCTCATACTACGATCATTTTGGAGCTAAATAGATTGAATCATCTTTTAATCACTTGAAAAAGAGTAATCATGGCTATGGAATCTCAAGTTTGGTCATTTAAATTTTGGTGGTTTTAATTTATTACACCAAAAAAGGAGAAAAGGTTTTCCTTTGATTCAAAACTAGACAGAGTTTGTGAAGGTTGTATTTTGAGGAAGCAACACGGAGAGTCCTTCCTTGTTGGAAAAACAAAAGAGCAAGTGTATCACTTGAAATTGTTCACTCATATTTATGTGGACGATGTAAACAACTTTGATTAGAGGTTGTTCATAGTTTATGACATTCATTGATGACTATACAAGGAAGACATGGGTGTACTTTCTGAGACACAAATAATATGTTTTTGATATTTTTTTAGCAATTCAAGGCCTTAGTGGAAAAAAAAGTGGGTACTACATCAAATTTCTAAGGACAAATAGATAAGGTGAGTATGTTTCCAATGCTTTTCTAAATTTTTGCAAATATCATGGTATACACAAGTAGTTTACTAGCAAGTATACACCACACTAGAATAGTGTAGTAGAGAGAAAGAATAGAAACATCATGGAGATGGAGAGAAATATGATGAAGGAAAAACATCTTTCAAATGAATATTAGGCGTAAGAAGTAGTAACTGTTGTTTACATTTGAAATAGGTGTCCAATGAAGATTGTTCAAAACATCGTTACTCAACAAGATTGGACTAACAGGAAACACAATGTTTTTAAATTTAGAATTTTTTATTGTGTGGTATACACACATATGCCTGATGGGTTGAGGAAGAATTTAGGAAAAAAGGAGAAAAATGTATATTTGTTGGATATTCAAAGAATACAAAATCTTACAAGTTGTTTAATATAGTTACCGAAAGGTCATAATCAATAGAGATGTTCAATTTGTTGAAAATGAGGCATGGGATGGAAGTATTGAGAAAACAGTCAGTGTAGTAGTAGCTATTTCTCATGATGATATGGAAGATGAAAGTATAGAAAAGAAAGGTATTGTATCTTCTTCGAATCTTGGATATGCACCACAAGTTGTAGCACAAGATATACCTCCATCTACATATAGGAGGTCTCCAATATTTCAGTCATCTTCAACCATGAAAGAGACACCACAAAGAACACCAGAAGCAACTCCTTCAAGATATAAAATAATCCATCATCGATAGCCCTTTGCATAGCGGGAAAACAAGGAGTCTTAGTAAAATTTATGATGTTGATACAACTAACACTTTTTCAGTTTTTGCATTATTTTCTCAAGTTTTAGATCTATTATACTTTGAAGAGGCTATAAAAATTGAAGTTTGGGTTCACATCATGGTTGATGAGATAGATGCCATAGAGAAGAATTATACATGGTAATTGGTAGATCATCCAAAAGGAAATGATGTGATAGGAGTGAAGTCGGTCTACAAGACCAAATATACTGTTGATGGTAAAGTACATAAACATAAAGCAAGGTTGGTTGCAATAAGTTTTTAATAGCAATATGGAGTAGATTACAACGAGAAATTTGCACCTATAGCACGTTTGGACACGGTAAGAATGGTTTTAGAAATTGCAGCTAAAAAAATGGCATATTTATTAGATGGATGAAAAATCAACATTCTTGAAGAAGAAGTTTATGTGAATCACCCAGAAGGTTATGAGATTGATGGTCATGAAGGAAAGGTATACATGTTGAAAAAAATGCTCTATGGTCTCAAGCAAGCTCCTAGAGCTTGGTACAACAGGATTGATTCTTATTTGATACATAATGGTTTCAGTAGGAGCAATAGTGAGCCTACCTTATAAATCAAGATAAATGAGCAAGGTAAAATTTTGATTGTTTGTTTATATGTGGATGATTTAATCATTACTTTGGAAATCTATCTACATATTCATTCAAATTAGCTATGAAGAAAGAATGTGAAATGACAGATCTAGGTCTCATGCACTATTTTTTGGGCATTGAAATTCAACAATCAGAAGCTGGAGTTTTTATTTCACATGCAAAGTATGCTAATGCCATTTTGAAGATATTTAACATGTTGAATTGCAAAACGAGTGCTAACACCAGTTGCAGTAGGTTTGAAGTTAAGTAATGATGACATCGGATCCCTTTTGGATCCCACATTGTTCAGAATATTAGTTGGAAGCTTCATGTATTTGACGACCACAAGGCCAAATATTATGTATGGTGTGAGCCTCCTCTCAAGGTTCATGGAATCTCATAAAGATTCACATTGGCAAGATGGAAAAAGGATTTTAAGGTATGTATGTGGAATTAAGAATCATATAATTTTGTATTCAACATTAGATGAGTTCAAACTCATAGGTTATACAAATAATGAGAATGTCGTAAATATAGATAATAGAAAGAGTATATTCGGCTATGATTTTCACTTTGGAACAGGAGCGGTTTTGTGGGCATAAAAGAAGCAGCTCATAGTCACACTATCTTCAGCAGAAGTAGAGTATGTAACAACAACAAGAGCAGTATGTCAGGTTGTTTGGATGAGAAGAGTGTTGAAAGATTTGAAACAGAATCAAGAGGATGCTACACATATTTTTTGTGACAATAATTCAACAATAGCATTGTAAAAAAATCATGTTTTTCACAAGAGGAACAAACATATAGACATGAGGTATCACTTCATCAAGGAGTTGGTTAACAAAAAGAAAATTTGTGTTAACTTTTGCATATCAAAAGATTAGTTTTTTGATATCTTTACGGAAGCTTTTGGAAATGAAATTTTCTAGTATTTGAGAAGATGTTTGGGTGTTTGTAATAAAGAATATGTCAGATCTAGAAGTGCACACTCAGCTCCGAATAATAAAATTTTGAAGGTCGAAATTAAGGGGAGTGTTGGAAATAGATAATTTCTCCCACATGCTTTAATTTTTATTTTTAAGAAAAGTAAAAAGTGAGTTGCTTTTCCTACATAGATTAGTTTTAAATAGATTTTCCTAATTTTAGGAAAAGAAAATAAAGCAAATAATTCAAAAGCTTTATATTGCACAAAAGCATGTGTTGTTTTAGTTAATGTTCTATTTTTAAGAGTTGAGTGTTTAATTGTTAGGAAAAATTCATCTACATATTAGAGGCAAATGTAAGTGTTTTTATATACACATAGATTGTATTGATTTGAAGCTCTGGAAGAGAAGAATATATATATGCACAGAAGTGCTGATTTGAGATTGGAATACTTTACTTATTTGCAATATTATTTATTTTATTTCTATTTTTCGATACTTTATGTGCCTAATTTCTACATGCAAATTACATTACCTCAATAGCCTGCACCCACACTCTCTTTTACCTTGAAAATATTAAAATAAATGACATGTGTTTCATATCTTCCTATATGTAAGAAAGAGAATTTTCTCCATCATTCCTACTTACATTTTCCCTTCCACTAGATTTCCTCTCCTTTCATCTCTTTTTTCATCTCCTCTCTTCCTCTTCCATTGTTTATCTTCGTCATATTTAACTTCTTTATCACACCCATTCGACATTTCTATCACAAATTTCACATACAATTTTTGATTCTTTATTGCAATTTCCACCCAAATGACAAACACTTATGATGGAAAAATTTGTAGCATGAACGCAGGAACACGAAGATGCCCGTGCAGAGTGGATTCAATGAGTATACATGTATTAATTTGGAATTGTCGATTTGAAACGTGTGATACCGGCCATTTGAAGTTGATTGGTTAAATAATGATTAACATTGACGAAAACCCATATAAATTCAAAGGGGTCACTGTGGGCAATCCACGGCGAGAGTTGTTTGTACCATATAATGATTGACATTTGTCTCCTCTCTCTACGATTGTTTGGGAAATCCATAGGTGAGTGTCTTTCAAGCAAGGCTCAAGCTCACAAATATTTTTGCACAAACGTCGAAGACACAACTTCACTTTCGATGTTTATTAAAATCAAGTAGGTAACAATGAAAGCACGCATTTTTGAGCTAATTATCTATGTAACCTTAAAACTCACTATGCATATTTAATGGTGTGTTTTTTCCCTCAAAATCCCTCCCCCTCATTTCTTAATTCAAATTCAAAAATTTGAGCTCATGCCCTCCAAAAGTGTTTGAGTAAAGTTGGAAGTCTGAAAAGATAGAGAAATTCATGCTTTGAAGTTGTTTAAACTCTCCAGTCTGCATGGTTTGATAAATTTTCTGTTTCCCCATCTAGACGCATGAAAATTCTATTGTTGTCCTCATTTGAATGAAATTGTCAATATTTCTATGGCCATGGATCGTCGAACCTTGTATTGTTTTCAATCCCTTGGTTTGTGAAAGAAATTTGAAAACCAAGGTGAAATGGTGGATTTTTCTTCTTCTCTACATTTTTCCACAGTCGTGAATGACGGGCATTTTCTTCCCCATCAAATTTTTGCCCCATTATCCATAGGTATGTGGACATATCTAATTGAAGGTGGGTCGGCGGAGCAATTTGACGTTTTGATCCTTTTTGTAAAAAGGCTAAAAGTCATAAAGTGACCCGTAACCCCGATCATGCTAAGAGGGAAAAATTCAAATGTTGAGCCCACATCAAAAGATTCAAAGTGGGGAGGTGGATTGTCGGGGAGATTTGAGAATTTGAGCCTTTTTCATTAAAGGGGCTTAAAGTTAAAAAGTGACCAAGACCCTACCAAACACAAAGGAAAACTTCAAATCTTGAGCCCACCGTTGGAAATTCAAAGCGGGGAAGTGGGCCTGCGGAGCACTTCAAGGTTTTGAGCCTCTTTGTAAAAAAGGGCTAAAAGGCATAAAGTGGCCCACAACCCTGATTAGGCTTAAAGGAAAAAGTCAAATGTTGAGCCCGCATCAAAAGAGTTAAAGCAGGGAGTTGGGCCTGTGGAGCAATTTGTGTTTTTGAGCTCGGATTGAAAAAAGGTAAAATTATAAAAGTGACCCACAAATCTGTCTCCACTCAAGTGAAGCCGCATGTCAGGCTCATATCAAAAGCGGAATGGCGGACCAAAAATGTAAAAAAATCCAAATCTCTATAAAGTCACAAAATGCAAAAGGCATCCTCCACGCCCGCTCCAGTAAATTTCTCCCACATGGACGACTCTAGTTTAAAGTTTCAAAGGCAAGATGAACGGTTCAAATTCAAAGTACAAAATGAGTGTAATGGCTACATTATGAAAAGTATGGTTTTTTCTGCCATTGGCATTTCTTCGCGAATCAAGAATCTAAATGGACACGAGTGACTGAAAAGATTGTAAACCGTTTCTTGCTAACAAAGAAGAAGTTTTAACCATTTCTTATGAGATATTTAATGGCTTCTTCATGCCATTATATAGGGCTGACAATTGATCTTATAAACTCAAGAGTGCATTGTACTTAGAGAAAGCAAAGGAGATAGCCGTTTTCTTCTAATTTTCTCCATTCTCAAGTTTCTTCCATTCCCACATTATGTAAAACTTCTATTTAAGCATCAATACAAGAAGGATTTTGTAGCCTCTTTGATGAGGATATTTTAGAAACTTTGAGTTTGCAATCTTATCTCATCTTGTTGCCATTTGCAGAGTTGTTTCTTCTCATAAATGCATGTGTTGAAATTTCTAACTAGTGTGTGTAGGAATCTAATTTTCTACCTGCAACATTAGTTCTCCTACCTCTCTTCTCACTCCCTTTCCCACCTTCATAGAAAATTCCCCCTTGCATATAACTGCAAGCATTTGCCACAGGTCAATGGAGTGCCCCTGTTGGATCCCTAGCTAAAAGGCCACCATAGAAATCCACCTTTTCACGTGCATGCATATATGGAAACTGCACCGGTTAAGTAGAGGGACTTAGATTCCCAGAGCTTTGGAAAGAAATCCACAAGTTTTTCCACCCAAAAAATTTCCTCAAAAATAGTTTTTGGCACCCACCGCAAGGTAGATTTAGTAGCATCTACACCTGAATGCGACCGCAAGGTCAGAAAATTCAAAATTCAAAAAAGAGAAAAATCTCTAGAATTTGAATGGCTATGTTGGTGCTAAATTTAATATCGCCATGTTTGTCCTTGAAAATCTTCACTTTACGGGTTCTATCGTATTTTCTATTTCCCCAAATGGAGGCATGAAAGGTTTTCTTCATTTGTATGCTATTGAAAAGATCCTTCTCCATGGTCATAGATCACATTTGGGCCTTGTATCATTTCCAATTTCTTCATCCTTAAAGAAAGATTCAATTCTAGGTGCAAATGATGAAGTTCCCCTACATTTTACTATTCCACGAGCATGTTTTCCTCATCAAATTATATCTCAGCATCTTCAAATACATGTTCATTCTTGATTGGATGTAGCTCGGTAGGGAATTTTGAAACTCTAAGGCCCACTTCAACTCAAGTCTTGTCCACGTGGAGGGCCTACACTCATCTAAAAATTCACCTCTTGGTTTGACCTTTGGAGTTGCGCCAGGAGACACGTGGAGGTTTCCACTGGCCCTTTGCCCAAACTTAGATATTTTTTCATGCAGCCAATGCAGCTTTATCAGACCATGGACACGTGGAGGGTTGACACTCATTTGAGGATCCACCTCTGGTCCTACCTTAGCAATTGCACCAAGGAGAAACGTAACACCTTCCATTGGTCCTTAAAAATTTTCAACAACTCTGTTGGACTGAGACACGTGGTGAGCCCACGCTTGTTTGGGGTCTCCGCTTTTGGGCACCATATCAAAAGTGTGCCACGGAGACACATGGAGGATTCCGCTCGGCTCCTCTCTATACTTAAAATTTTCAAGCAACTTTCTAAGGCATGGGACACATGGAGGCCCCGCATCTGCTTGGGACTCTGCTATACTTTACTTTTGAAGAAGCGCCGAAGGGATACGTGTAAGTTTACACTCACTCTTCCCTTGCTTGGAATTTTCAACAATTTCGAGGAAACTTTCTCGGACCCTAGGCACGTGGCACCTTCCGCTAGTCCCTAAATTCTTTCAACAAATTTGTCGGCTAGGACATGTGGTGAGTCCACGCTTGTTTGGGGTCTCCGCTTTTGGGCACCATATCAAAAGTGCACCATTAAGACACGTGGAGGCTTTCACTGGATCCTCTCTATACTTAGAGTTTGCAAGTAACTTTCTAAGGCTTGGGAAATGTGGAGGGCCCACACCGCTTGGGACCTCGCCCGTACTTTAATTTTGAAGAAGCGATGAAGGGATGAGTGGAATTTTCCGCTCACTCTACCCTTTCTTGGACTTTTCAACAACCGAGGAAACTTTCTCGGATCCTAGGCATGTGGCACCTTCCGTTGGTCCCTAAATTCTTTCAATAAATTTTCTGGGCTAGGACACATGGTGAGTTCGCGCTTGTTTGGGGTCTCCACTTTTGGGCACCATATCAAAAGTGTGTCATTGAGACACGTGGAGGCTTCCGCTAGCTCCTTTTAGGCTGAGACTTTTCAAAGGCCCAAAGTCTATTTTCTTGGGCTTGGGGCACGTGGAAGGCCCGTGCTTATTTGGAAACTTACCTCTATACTTCTCCTTTGTAGTTGCGCTAAGGAAACACATGGACGACTCTAATATAAATTTGAGAAAGGGATGAATCAATGCTTGTTGTGCATTGCATTTGATTTTTCTGCCATTTTTACCCCAAGACTCCTTAAGATGCCAATACGCATTTTTTCATCGTTTTTTGATGAAATTCCTTGTCATTTTTGTCTACAAATTGCAATTGCATGGATTTAGAGCTTAATTTGTGAGTCCAAGGAATGTAAATGTTGATATCTTGAAGTTGGAATTACTTGGGCACTTGCAAAAAATCGAATTACTAGAGAAGCTGGATGAGTAGAGTTACAGAGGAAAGAATGGGAAAAGGATGAAATGATGGAGGTTGTAGGCACAAAGGATAAAAAAATTGTTTCCAGAGGAGATGAATGGGTTCCCGCAGTTAAAACAATGATGGAAATATTTTTAATAATTCACCTTTTTTAACAATTGGAAACTTTATGTTGTAAGTCTGTTAAATGTCATTTTTGGAAACCATGAAAAAACATGTAACAAACAAAGGTTCCTCGAATATTCTTTTCTTAGGGGGAAAGCTTGGATGTAAATTGAGTGTTATAAAAAGCATGCTTTAGTCATGTAAATGGTTAGGGGTTGAATTCTTACGAGAAAATTTGAGAAATCCCATCTTCCTGAGAGACCATCTAAGAAACTTGTTAATCTCTTATGTTTTAGATTTGATCATGTCAAGTTGGTTGCAAGTGTACAACCATTGACAAGATTTGAGACTGTTCAAAGAAACTTTCCCCTGTTGATGAATCTAATCAACTTCAAATTAATTTGTGTTAATCTTGGGAAAATTTGTGTCTGCTTTATTTTAAAATGTCTGCAAGTAGTTTTTCTTTTTCCTATTGCAATCTTGTGTTAAAATCCCTCTGAATCACACAAGATCTTATCCCTATGATAGTTTAGTGGCATTTGCAATTTCATTACGAGAAGAGCCTTCATCTTGTAATGAAATAAACAATTTAAAATCAATTTACTATCATTTTTTTGATAAATATTGTTTGTAAGCCTTTGAGTGTATCTTAGGCGTGAGGAACCAGGGGTCTTTAATGTTTAATTAAGTCTTTAGCTCGAGCCTTCGTGTTAAATTCTTGGAGATTGTGTGAAACCGTGTAAATCTAGGCCTCCATTGATGCACACCTTCTGGTTGAAGGAATATTTTAGCTATTTTGAAGCATTATGTCATTTAGTTTTCCAAATGTTGTGAAGGTTCTCAAAGATTTGACAAAATCAAGTTTATCCTACTTAATCTCCCACCAAAAATTATTCAAAAACAATGAATCCTACTTGAACTACCCCTGTTTTCCCTATATGTCCACAAATGAATAAATTATACTACCAAAATATGTAGAAGCAATCAGGATTCCATAATGTCTTTAGTAACCTTAACCTTGTTTAGAAAATATCACCATTCTTTAGAAGTGACAACTCGTGAGAGTTAAATTGTGGTGCATTGATCATATTTTCTCAAGGTTTCCTTTCAAATTTGTGCAAAGAAGGATATCTTCATTCTTGTTCACTAACAAAGGTTAAAAATGGGTCCTCTCACCTGGTCAAAAGGCATGACCCAAAGTAGTGAGGATAGATCAAATCCTTTTATATGGTGTTATCCATTTCTCCAGCGCCCAAGTGACAAAGAGCCAGTTGGGTCCTTTCCCCAGCTACAAAATGACTTATGATTCGGTTGTCTCTGAGTATCCTTTTGAATTTGTGATGTTTCTCAACTTCCAAGGGAGAATCAATTTGGGTACAAACACTTTTTGGCACCATTATCGGGAACTTATTAGCATTGCCAGGGATTATTTGAGCTCTGAGACTTATTTGTGCACCATTAAAGAACAACACTTTTTTTGCCATTGTTGGGGATTATTTGAGCTTTGAGATTTATTTGTGTGGCAATAACACTTTTTGGCACCGTTTCTAGGGACTTATTAGCATTACAGGGATTATTTGAGCTCCGGGACTTATTTGTGCGACAACAACACTTTTTGGTGTCGTTGTCGAGGATATGATTTACATTGCTAGGGATTATTTGAGCTCTGAGATTTATTTATGTGGCAACAACACTTTTTGGCACCATTTCTGGGGATCTAATTTACATTGTTGGGGATTATTTGAGCTCTGAGATTTATTTGTGTGGAAAAAACACTTTTTGGTGCCGTTGTGGGGATAATTTGAGCTCGGGACTTATTTGTGTGGCAACAACACTAGAATGGCACCATTGCTAGGGATCTTTAAAGGCATTCTTATATTCAGCCCTGGTAATGTTTCTTACATGATCTAAGTGTTAATACATTGTTGAAACGTCATCCTGTGTCCAGATTTGTAAGATTTGTGAAAGTTACAAGTTCTATGTGCAATATTTCCAGTTTCTATTGGTTTTTACACTAAGTTTACATCATCAATGTTAAATATGGGTAAAGGAAGGTCAAATCTATGAAGCTTTGCATGAATTTAGTGTTGAAAGACATTTGACAAATCAATTTTAGTGCATTTGCACAACTAAGGTGAAAATCCTTAGTGGCGACTCCGTGTTGAATTATTTTTTTATAAATACCAGTGTCTTAACCTCTGTCAATTGAAATTTATCACTAATCTCTACAAAGCTAGAAGGAAGAAGATATTTCTTCGTTAAAGACCCTGCTAGAAGGTTGTTTCTAGAATTGGGAAAGACAAATTATGAAGGAAGAAGAATCTGGAAAGTTGTTGGAGATCAGAAATCAAGAAAGGAGTTATCAATTGTGGAAACTGATCATCCTGTCATTGAATATTGTCATACTTCCTCAAGTGCTTCTAAGGTAGTCTTTTTGTAAATCTGAATTCTCCAACTGGAGAGGGTCCTTCCTTCTTTTGTATTTGAAAAATTTGCATCTCATTCTGTCCCTGTGTTCTCCAAAGCTGATAGGATCTTCCAAGAAATAGATTTTTAGAAAACATTCATTCTGAGAATTGCATTCATGTGCCCCATAAACCCCTCATTCCCCATCATTTTTTTCTCTTGTAAGATCACCTCCCCAAAACAATATGGCCCAGCCCCCACCTGCACTTCCATTTTTTTTGAACACTTTTGGTCATATAGATTTCGAGAGGTATGGATGGATATCCAAATACTGTGCCCCGTGATTTTAAAAATAGACCGCATAAATTTCAAGGAAATAATGATATTACTGTGATCAACACTTTAATATTTTTTTAATATGATGGAAGACTTTGAGATTAAATTTGAGGATGTGTACATAAAATTGTTTATTCATACTCTAGAGGAGGATGCACGTGGATTGGTATAAATATTTTCCAAACAACTCCATTGATTCATGGAAAGAAATGAAGAATTCTTTTAGATTGCAGTAGATAGAAATAAAACAAACCCTAGGTTTCTTTTATCAGAATTTGAAAATATTAAAAAGAATCTTAATGAATCTATTCATGACTTCAATACAAGGTTCAATAAGACCCTGAATAGGCTACCTATGATCCTAAGGCCAAGTGATGTTTCCTGTTTGATAAAATAATCTGATGCTTTTGATAAGAAGGTTTCTATTATTTGAGGGATAATAACCCACCAACATTGAGGCAGGCCTTCACCATGGCTTTACAGATTGAAAATAACATCAAGGAAGTTGGTAAGCCTCCTAAGAGGGAAGGTATCAAGTTGATCAATCCATAGAAGCCTCACTCAAGTAAGTCTCTGGATCTGGAGGAGGTTGTAAAAACTTTGGCCGGAGTCATTTGTTAAGAAAATATCCTATAAGTTGGCGAGCCAGAGCAGAGAAGGGGATTGGAGAAAGTTCCTAAGGTCGGCATAAATCACAAGGTCAAGAAATATTTGTAAATCATCCTAAAGGTGATTAAATATCTAATGAGATAAGCAAAGGACCCATGGGATCGGAAAATAGACAACCCTAACCTAGGGAAAAAAATTTGCCTAATCCTTTAGTTGTCGAGTCATTTGTTGTTGATGAAGCTCATGAAATTGAGTGGTGTGATATTTTTTTCTTTCCACATGCTCCATGTGATGTTGAAAATGGAGTTGAGGAAGAAACTGATGATGATGAGATAGATGATGATGCATGCACGATGGATTGCTCTACAAGTTCTTAGTAGGGAGCAGCCTCAACTGAGCTTATGAGTGCCAGAATTGTTAAAACATTCTAGGATTTCATTCACCAGTTATTACCTCTTCCTCCCACCCATACTTCTAAAATTGATATGGTACAAGCTTTTGAGTACTTAAGGGAATTAATTATTAAGAAGTATGATGGAGGAATTCCTTCAGAAGAGGACAAATAGTTGTTAATGAATGCAGTAGTTGGCCATGAAAAATACTATAATACCAACAAGTAAGGTTACCAAAGGGGCGGGGCCTCAGTCCAAACCAAAATTTCAAGTGCTTACCAGTATCCCTAAGGAAACCCCTAAAAAATATGCATCTCACAAAGGCTTTGTAACCCCAAATAAAACTTGTTTTCCTCCCCATGCTCAGACTGTGATAAATCCTGTGCCATCAGATGAATTTTTAAACCTTCATCCTAACACTGCATTACCCAAATGTCTTCCTTATGACATATCCCAAATCTTGAGTTAGATCAAGATTTTTGTTCCTATTATTGAATTGCTTAGAATCCCTGAGCATGAGAACAGAGAATTCAAATATTTGGGATTTAAAGAAGAAAAGGTCACCCATGGTAAAAATGTAAATAGTGTAGAGGTTCCTCCTGCCATTGCAGAGTTGGAAAAACCCCAAGTACTGGAAGAACTAGGTGAGCCACCTAAAGTATATTTGGGAACATCCTTGGTTGAGTCTCAGCTGAAGGTGGATCCATTTTTCACTACTTTTATTATTAATGATAAGTTGTTACACAATTATACATTTGATTCTGGAGCATCATGCAATGTTATGCCTCTTGAGGTCATGAATGAGTTGGATATCAAAGTAACATCAGCTTATGGGAAGTGCACTGCCATGGATTCCAGAGAGGTACAAGTGGTTAGATGTGTCAAGGATTTTATATTACAACTTACAACTACCCAAGCAAGAACTTAAAGTTATATGTTTTTATTTTTGATTGCCCTTCCAAATGGGGAATTTTGTTATCAATAAAATGGGTTGCTAGTGTGGGTGGAAGTGTGTAAATGGACATGTCTTATGCCACCATACCAATTGAGGGAAGCCTTGTGAAGTTACCTGGAGAAAATAAAATGGTATATCTCATTGAGGACCCCAACAATGCTTCTTATGAAGTAACGCATGCGCAGATATTGATATTGATAACTCGTGAGCTATTTTGTTTTCAAGGAGTATGAAATTGATCAATGCACGTACATCCTAAAGTAGGTTGGTTTTCCTAGGACTTTGATATTTGAGGCAGCCTTGAGAGATGTTGAAAACCTTGACATAGGCACAAAGGATAAGCTTGAAAAAATGTGGTCAAATAGCAACTTGGATGGAAAAGAGAAATAAATCATATGACCAACATTTAAAGACATATCAGAACTGCTTAGCATGGTCATATCCAGAATGGCACGCACTTAAAAAATTTCCTTGATTTTTTTCTCTGAATCAGGGTTCTCACCATTGTATAGTGTATAGTCTTTTGGTTTTGTTCTGCTTTCATTTTTTTATTTTTTGGTTCATCCTGGTCCCCGGTGACCAGTTTTTGTTGGTTTCTTAGTTCATCTGGGGAGTTGGTTATTATATTTCTTCTATGCAATCTTGTTCTTGACTTCGTTACCTAATGGATTTTTGGCACATGGTCTACTCTTTTGTTCTTATGGCACTCACAGGGAGTGCCCATCCCCGATTCGGAGCTAATGTTGGTGCTCAATTTGATCTCGCACTTTTTTTCCTTAAAGTCTTTATTCTGTGGGCTCTGTCATATTTTATTTTTCCCCTAATGGATGCGTGAAAGGTTTTCTTCATTTGTATGCTATTGAAATATCCTTCTCCATGGTCGGGGATCACATTTGGTCCTTGTATCATTTCCAATTTCTTTATCCTTAAAGAAAGATTCAATTCTGGGTGCAAATGGTGAAGTTCCCCAGCATCTTACTGTTCGATGGGCATGTTTTCCCATCAAATTATATCTCAGCATCTTCAGATACATGTTCATTCTTGATTAGATGCGGCTTGGCAGAGCATTTTCAAACTCTAAGGCCCGCTTCAACTCAAGTCTTGTCCACGTGGAGGGCTTGCGCTCATCTGAAAATTCACCTCTTGGTTTGACCTTTGAAGTTACGTGTGAGAGACATGTGGAGCTTTCTGTTGGCCCTCCCGACTTACACATTTTTTCATGTATCCAGTGCAGCTTTGTTGAACCATGGACACATGGGGGCCTGACACTCATTTGAGGATCTGCCTCTGGGTCCTACTTTAGCACTTGCATGAAGGAGACATGTAGCACCTTCCATTGGTCCTTAAAAATTTTCAACAACTCTACCGAAACTGAGACACGTGGTGAGCCCGCACTTTTTGGGGTCTCCACTTTTGGGAACCATATCAAAATTACGTCATTGAGACATGTGGAGGCTTCCACTGGATCCTCTCTATACTTAAAATTTTCAATCAACTTTCTAAGGCCTGGGACACGTGGAGAGCCCACACCTACTTGGGACCTTCCCCTATACTTTACTTTTGAAGAAGCTCTGGAAGCCGCTCACTCTACCATTGCTTGGAATTTTCAATGGCCGAGGAAACTTTCTCAGACCCTTGGCACGTGGCACCTTCCACTGGTCCCTAAATTCTTTCAATCAATTTGCCATACCGGACACGTGGTGAGTCCGCGCTTGTTTGAGGTCTCCTCTTTTGGGCACCATATCAAAGTGCACCATTGAGACACGTGGAGGCTTCCGCTAGCTCCTCTCTATACTTAAAATTTTCAAGAAACTTTCTAAGGCATGGGACATGTGGAGGGCCCGCACCTACTTGAGACCTGCCCCTGTACTTTACTTTTGAAGAAGCATCGAAGGGACACGTGGAGTTTTCACTCACTCTACCCTTGCTTAGACTTTTCAATGGCCGAGGAAACTTTCTCAGACCCTAGGCACATGGCACCTTCCGTTGGTCCCTAAATTCTTTCAAAAATTTGCCAGTGCTAGGACACGTGGTGAGTCTGCACTTGTTTGGGGTCTCCACTTTTGGGTACCATATCAAAAGTGTGCCATTGAGACACGTGGAGGCTTCGCTAGCTCCTTTTATATGGATACTTTTTCAAAGGCCAAAAGGAAATTTTCTTGGGCCCAAGGCACATAAGGCCCGTGATTATTTGGAAACTTGCCTCTCGTACTTCTCCTTTGTTGTTGCGCCAAGGAAATACATGAACGGCTCTAATATAAATTTGAGGAAGGGAAGAATCAATGGTTTTGTGCATTTCATCTGATTTTGCCACCATTTTTACTCTAAGACTCTTGGAGATGCGAATACACATTGTTTTTCATAATTTTTTGATGAAATTCCTTGTCTTTTTTTTCTACAAAGTGCAATTAACTAGATTTAGAGCTTAATTTGTGAGTCCAAGGAATGTAAAGGTTGATATCTTGAAGCTAGAATTTCTCAGGCACTTGCAAAAATGTGAATTACCAAAGAAATTGGATGCAGAGTGGAGTCAGAGAGGAAAGAATGGGAAAAGGATTAAATTATGGAGGTTGCAGTGCACAAAGGATAAAAAAACGTGTTGCCGTGAGGAGATTACTGGGTGCCCCATTTAAAACAATGATGGAAATATTTGCATTGATTCACCTTTTTTAACAACTGGAAAATTTTTGTTGTAAGTCTGTTAAGTATCATTTTCTAAAAATCATGAAAAAACATGTAACAAACAAAGGTTCCTCGAATATTCTTTTTCTTGGGGGAAGGCTTGCATTTAAATTGAGTGTTATAAAAACATGCTTTAGTCATGTAAATGGTCGGGGTTTAATTCTTACGATAAAATTTGAGAAAGCCCATCTTCTCGGGAGACCATCGAGAAACATGTTAATCATTTATGTTTTAGATTTGATCATGTCAAGTTGGTCAGCAAGTGTACAACCATTGACAAGCTCGAGACCGTTTAAAGAAACTTTCCCCTGTTGATGAATCTAATCAAATTCAAATTAATTTGTTTTAATATTTGGAAAATTTGTGTCTGCTTTATTTTAGAATGTTCTGCAAGTAGTTTTTCTTGTTCCTATTACAATCTTGTGTTAAAATCCCTCTGAATCACACAGGATATCATCTCTGTGATAGTTTAGTGGCATTTTCAATTTCATTACGAGAAGAGCCTTCGTCCCGTAATGAAATAAAAAAATTAAAATCACTTTATTGTCATTTTCTTAATAAAGATTGTTTGTAAGCCTTTAAGTGTATCTTAGACATGTGGAACCAAGGGTCTTTAATTTTTAATTTATTCTTTAGCTCAATCCTTCGTGTTAAATTCTTGAGATTGTGTGAAACTGCAAATTTGGGTCTCCATTGATGCACACACCTTCTCGTTGAAGAAATATTTTAGCTATTCTGAAGCATTCTGTCATTTAGTTTTCCAAATGTTGTGAAGGTTCTCAAAGATTTGGAATAATCAAATTTATCCTACTTAATCTCCCACCAAAAATTATTCAAACACAATGAATCCCTATCTCGAACTACCCTATTTGACCCGTATGCCCACAAATGATTAAATTCTACCGCTAAAATATGAAAAAGCAATCAAGATTCCATAACGTCTTTAGTAACCTTAACCCTCATTTAGAAAATATCACCATCCTTTAGAAGTGACAACTCGTGAGATATAAAGTGTGGTGCATTGATCATATTTTATCAAGGTTTCCTTTCAAATTTGTGTAAAGAAGGATATCTTCATTATCCTTCACCAACAGAGGTTAAAAATGGGTCCTCTCACCCCGGTCGAAAGGCATGGCCCAAAGTAGTGAGGATAGATCGAATCCTTTTATATGGTGCTATCCATTTCTCTAGACCCGAGTGACAAGAGCCACCGGCACCCGAGTGACAAGAGCTAGCCGAGTCCCTTCCCCAGCTAAAAATGACTTATGATTTTTCTATCTCTGAGTATCTAGTTTAATCTATGATTCTACTCGGCTTCCAAGGGAGAATCAATTCAGGGTACCAATAGGCTATATGAGACACATGGGTTTAAATCATGGCTATTATGGGAAACCCTCCTGTTGAAAGACCTAAATTTCTCTTCCACATCCAAGAATATGTTTCTTCATATTTGAGGGAAGTTATTTGGCATAATAGACAAAGTACCAATCACTACTTCATTACCACAAGGATTCTAGACCTGAATTGGAGAGGCAAAGACAAATTCCAGCACCGTAAAGAAGAGCGTAGATTTTCAAGATGGCGATAGAATATACACCCAACAGCAGACACAAGGAGGACAAATTGATCCCATTTTTAGGAACTTCAAAGGAGACAAGAGCTAGTCGAGATCCGAGGCTTCCTTCTCAAGTAACTAGTCACATTGGGAACCAGAGTGTTTCCAATCCTTTGCATGGTGAATTTCCATACATTAATGAAAACCTTGAAGATTTCATCGACACAAAGACCGGAGAAGAAGCTAAAGAAAGAGAGGTAAGAGACGAAGAAGAAATAATAGCACAACTCGAAGAAATCGAAATACTTGCCAAGGCAGATGAAAGAGTATCAACAATGTAAGTCAGAGCCTTAAAGAAGGATAGAATCTAGAAATAGAAATAGAATGGGGATTGTGATCGTGGTCATAAGTGTGAATGTGATCATGAGGCCCATAGGCCTAACATACCATGGGGAGGAAACACCGGTCCACTGGCTCTTGCTCAACCACTCCATGAGCTACCGAGAGGCTCGAGGAAAAACTTCCCAAAATTCAGAGGGGATGGTTCTCAACTCCCCGAAGAGCATGTAATAACATTTATCACTTCTTGCGGTGTAATCGGAGTTGAGGATGAAGACGTGTCAATCGACTCTTTATAGATTCAATTCAAGAAAAGGCTTTGAATGGTTCTACATGTTACCCCCAAGGTCCATCACCTGTTGGGACGATATAAGAAGTGCATTCAAACAAAAGTTCAAGAGCACATAATATTGTCAGGATCTTTTGGTCCAATTGGTAAAGATGAAGAAAGAAACCTCCGAGTCAATGAGGGACTTCATAGCAAGATATGATAGAGTGATAAGAAGAATCCCTGAATATGTGGTGCCTCCTAAAAATAATTTGAAGAAGTTTTTCATCGTTGCTTTGCCATCGACTAGGTTTCTTCCTCATAAGATCCCAAACAAGAACATTGAGGTGATCCTAGGACTTTGCAATAGAAACTGATGATGATATAATCCTTTCCGAAAAGATGAAAGGCCCTAATGGAAAGAAAAAGGGTTAGAATTCAAATTCTGTCACCACAGATCCAATGTTCCAAAAAATGGAAAATGACTTTGTTGCCTTGAAGAAGCAATGTATCTTAGATCACAATGTAGAATGCTTCAAGGAAACTAGACCCTCCATATAGGCCAAGGATTTCTCCACCTCCTCGTTAGCTTGCTCTTGAAGCACCACCAATCAATTCCATTTATGACACTAAAGAGCCAAAGGAGGAAACAGAAATTGATGAAACTGAAGAAGAAAATATGGAAGACTATGAAAACTATCTTGAGGTCGAGGAAGTTGATATGCACAATGGCCTAATTGAGTACGTTGATGATGAAGAAGCTCCAAGTTTATCATGTGCTATTTTCACCTATGCACAACCCAGAAAGGTGCTTCATCCTCAATGGTTGCAGTAAAGGATAAGAAGAATAAAGAAGATTCTCTTCCAGAGGTCACACAAAATAAAATCATCAGTAGAGGATCGCCATTACCACCTTCTATGGAGTTGGCCAAAGAAAAACCAGACTCACTGGTTTTCAAGAGATCATGCTACTATGCTAGGTAAGTCATCTAATTCTTCTCCCGACTCAAAATTTGCTAAGAACAATTCTCATTTAAATGTTGTTCCTGCAAAAACATCTAAGGTTTGATCAAAAGCTACACCCTCACCCCCTTCCAAGCCAATTTCTACACCTGAAAAGGAGAATTCAACACCCAAAGTAGCAAAGCCTCTACCATGTAAATCTTCCTCCATTTTTGGAACCTCTTCCTCACTCACCATAACCCCATTTGACTTTGTGGAACATGCAAGCAAAACCAAAGTCCAACTCTCATAAATAGAATACCTACAAACACACCCTACCCATTTAACATGTTCATTAATGCGATTCATGGTGGTAACCTCAGTATCTCGAGTCCTAATTCTAAAGGATTACTTCCCACACCATTCACACCACCTTCCCAAAAACATGCTAGCCCTCGGTGCCTCTCAAACCAATAGGGTTGAACCTTTCTACCTATCACTCATCATTAAAGGCTTCCAACTTGTTGTCCACTCAAAATTTCCCGCTCGATAAGAGTAAAATTTTCAAAATTTTGAGTTTTAAGTGTTTTTCTAAATGCCTAAGTCGTGAAATTGAAAAAATCGTGTTTTGGGTCATGTTGTGTGACTTTCAGCCTGTCGAACTTTTGTCCCACTCCCCCAAGTACGAAAGTGCACTCTGTTCCCCGATCGGCCGAAATCCCCGAAGCTGTCCCATTCTCGGGCCCGTCGGAAAATTTTGTCCCAAGTGTCCCAAAACTTTTTGTGCGAGTTGTTCCAATTTCGGCCGAATCATCCTTCCCGCGTACTTCACACTTTCCTATCCCAAATGTCCCAAAGTTAAAAAGTGCAAGCTTTCCCATTTTCGGCCGATTTGCCCGAACCGCGTCCTTCGCGCAATTTTGTCCCAACTGCCCCATTTGAAAAAGTGCGAGCTTTCCCAATTTCGGCCGAGCTTCGCCGAGTCGCGTGCATTTCGAACTTTTTGTCCCAAATGTCTTAAGTCCAAACGGGCCTCGCTTTCCCACTTTCGCCGAAACACCCGAATCGCGTGCTTTCGCACATTTTCGTCCCATTTTTCCCAAATGCATTTGTGCGTCCTTCTCCTGTTTCGCCCGAACCCGGCCGACCAAGCGTGTTTGCAGCATTCGCGCCTCACATGTCCCAAGCGTACCCGGTGTCATTCACACTTAGTTTTTCCCGCTTCGCTCCAAGTATGATGCTTTTCAAATTGGTGGTTGTGTAGTCAATGCACATTAAAGTCATTTCTCTCTCAAACGGCTATATAATGAGCATTCCCCTTTGCATTTTCGCATTGCTTCCATGCTATCTTTTGCTCGAACCCTTGTCATTTGAAAACCTGCGCGATCCCCCCCTCCATTTGCAAATTCCTTCCAGAAGTCTAGGTTGCAGCTCCGAGACTATCACTATGAAGATCAAGTTCCAGGGACAGGAGCAAATTTCTCCGCTTGAATCTTCCGTTAGCATATAGGGGGACAATGGGTCGTCATCTCGACTTCGGCGATTTTTGGGCAAGAATGATAGATGCAAACCCTACACCAATGGCACGAATGATGATTAATGATAGTGGCTTAGCTTTTGCGGAGGATTCCCAATCTCGATGACAAGGCCGATACAGTGCTTTCATGTGGAGCTCACTTCGACCCCGATTCGAGCGAATTGACAAATGTACATGGGGAACTCATTGCCAAGCTGGACGCTGCCGCCATTGGCGCTGCTCTGAGGATTCCGGAGATGGAAAATGCTATAGTCGTCTCCCGGGATCAAGCACAGGCTATGTTCGACCAAGACAGTGACAAATACAAGGCGCGAGTGGCGAAGTCTTGGTTGAAGAACCCTAAGAAAGGTGCTTCTCACCTAACCAAAACCCTCTTCCGAGCAGATTTCAATGAAGAACTGTCAGACTTCATAATCCTACTGGCTCGGGTTATGGGTTTGCCCTCCACCAATGAGTTTCATTTCTGGATGTGCCCGCTCATCAGCATGGTGTGCGAGGGAACACAAAATATCAACTGGGCAGAGATCATCAGTATGAATTTGGCTGAGCAGCTATCCAACGTCCAGCAAACAAAGAAGTTCTATATGACTTCATATCTGATGTATACCTAGCAAAGATCTAGGCAAAGGTTTGGTTTCTCCTATATAGATGCACACAAAGATGATCCAGTGTATGCCTATTGCCCGCAGTTCACCTTGGAGACCAGCAACCGCAATTTCAGAAGGGTCAATGATGCTTTCACCATGTACGTGGTCAGATTGCTCGAAGGTGATACTGCAAGAAGGTTTTCAGATGAAGCCATGAACCTGATATCGCAGTATGGAGCCTATTTCATTCAATTCAGGAAATTTTCCTATATCAGGCTTGCTGGCTATGAAAGCACTCCTCTACGGCTTCCCATGTTCTGTAATGATAAAATGGCTTTGATTGAAATATGCAGGCAACTAGACAAGTTGCACAGAACTTGCAGAGACAAGAAGATTTCTGGCTTGCACTTTCCCATCTCTCTGGGAAACTACACATGCAAAACAGCTCTGGATGCTCAGAACATAGAAAGAGCCCTGGTCCCTATCACTGTTCATTTCTTCAAGCCAAGAACCTGTTTTGACTTGAAGAAGTTCATTGAACAGAACATCAAGATAGTCTATCATCATAGGGCAGATACAGAAGACTACTGGGCTGACTGTGCAGATGATTTTGAAGCCAGAAGAAGGCATTGTGGCAGGTTCTCCCTGCAATTGATCCAAGAACTCGGTCTGTACCAAGTTCCTGAAGGTCTCCAGGATGACAATTCTGATCTATACTCTTATGAGTATGAAAATGTGATTAAGCACACCCCTCTGGAGGACCTGGATTGGAACAAGAAAGAGAGAGATGATCTGGCTGAGATTCTTGCTCCAGTCTTAATCAGGACTAGGGTCTGGTTCAGTAAGAAGATCCGAGAATTCAAGAGGCACTCAGGAGAATCTAGCTCCAAGGATGATTCGACACCCATAAGAGAGGCATCAGTTCCAGAGTCTGGAACACCAGTGAAAACCCCTCCTGCCTCAACAGCTCGGGGACCTGTAGAATCTACTCCTTCTCCATCTACCCAGGTATACAGGAAGAAACTCAAAGAGGTAAAGAAGGAACCTGCAGAGAATGATCCTCCAAGAAAACAGGTAGAGTTGCCTATAGGGCCAGAGAACATCATTGTTCTCAGTGAAAGTGAAGAAAGCGAGATGCCAACTCCTGCAAATGTTCCTGAAGATCCAGTAGATAAGGACAAAGAGGTCCAGAGCACTGAACTTCCGGGTGCCATTGATTCTTCTACTGCCATTGCCTCCAGTGCTCTACTCACGTCTCAAACAGAGTCAACAAATGCGCAGCACTCGAGTGTCATGAGCTCCTGTCTCTCTTGGTCCTCTTGCCCTCCTGCAGATTCTTCTTCCTCTTTTGCTTGGGTGCAACCTCTGGTTGACAAAAGGAAGAGAAAATCCTCCTCTCAAAGCTTGGGACCAAATTTTGATGCTGTTGCAGCCTTGTTGGGCACCACTCCTTCTCGTGCCAAGAAAGCCAGAACCACCTCCAGAATTGTGTCTGATGCCCAAGGTCAGCAATTCTTGGAGATTCTTAAGCCTACGATGAGACAAATCGAATCGACTTGCGACATCTGACTTAGAGCTTTCAAGGATCCCTATGGGAGAGTCTACTCCTGAAGGTGAAATTCACAACCTCCAGGAAACAATCACAAGAGTCATTGGAAGGGTAGAGAAAGGGCAGCAGACTATTGAACAGCTGGAAGAACAAGCCCAAGTTCTCACAAGTTTTATCAAGTCACTCTTGTCTAAGGACAAAGTTTTGGACCCTACCCCCTGACTGCTCTACCACCTCCTGTAATTCTAAGCCAAGATGAAGTGCAAAGTATTAAAGATATGCACAAGTATTCTGTCTATGGCAGAGCTATTGAAGCCATGGTAGATGACATGCTTGTTGCTGGGCTAAACTTCATCGATGAAGCTTTTAAACTACATGGAAAGGTAGACAATTTGCAACAGAAGCTATCCTCTACTATTGGGGTTATGGATAAAGAACTTAAACTCTGGAGCAGTTGCATTGTAGACCTTCGCCTCATGGGACAGACAGACGAGAACGTCTTACTGGCGAATAAGATTTTCGATGATGCCAAAGATAATCTATCAAAATCCACAGGTCTACAGCCGTAGAGTGGAAAATCAAAGTCCCGAGGAAGGCTGGGAGAAATGAAGAACAGTTGGCAGAAGGGAGAAGCTTTCAAGACACTGGCAGCTGCTGCTTTCAAAGATATGCATTGTCATCTTCAAGATGAAAACTCTGGTGCTTCCTTGTCCTTGCAAGAAATCAAAGCTCAGTTCAGAGCTTTTGTCAAAGATCATCTATTCAAGGAAAGCTCCATCTCTAAGGAAAAGATGAAGGAAATTTGTTCTCTTCAGTCTGCCATTGAAGAAGCAAACAAAGATTATCATACTCACGTCGAGTTTGATAAAGAGATGGAGAAATGTCTGGGATTTTGGACTCAGTCTGCAGCCAACACGTCAGTCCCTCGTGGCAGAGATATAGCTGAGTCATTGAAGAAATTCAGGCAGCGGATTCTGAAGACAGTGGGTCCCTCCCAGTAACTGGCCACCTGTCTCCTTCTCCTTTCTTTCCTCTTCTTCCCTTTCTTTTCGTATTCTTTGTAATCAGTTAAGGTATTGTAACCGGCGGTCCTTAACTATTCTTTAGTTAAAAGAAACGGTTACGAAGAGTAACTGACTTGTAAGCTATATAATGGCCTTTCCACGCCATTTTGAAAAGGAGGAAGAACTTGGAATATTTGCTGAAAGTGTAAATAGATCTTAAAGAAATCAATACAAAAGGGCTTTTCATTCTCTGTCTATCTAATTCTCGTTATCTCTGTGTTTTCCTTTAATATTGTGGAGATCATTTTGTTCCTAACTCGTTAGTCTCTCTGATTGCATACTGTTCAGTTTTGCAAGTACAGTGATCTTGTACAACCAAGAAGGAACTTTGTGTCCTTGATTAATAAATCTGAAGAAGGTTATTTATAGAACTTTGTGTCTTTAAATTTAATCTCATTCAGCCATCGCAAATGATCTTGTCTTGAATTCTTTGAAGCTTCGCATACACGAGGAATTATTCTGCTATCTATAATTCTGAATGTTGCTATTCTGCTCATCTTCTTATTCCCTTTCCTCAGTCCTTGTGTAATTGATGATCCTTGTGGAAAACACTTTCGTAAAATCCAAGTTTGACCATAAAACAATGTTCTGTACATTTGTAAATAAGTTCGTTTCTGAATAAGGGAACCTCTCCCATTAAAGAGGAGGGACTTCTTGTCCCCTGACTGTTGCTCTTCTAAAAATTCCTATCTGACGACCAACAGTTTTTGGCGACTCCGCTGGGGAAAACCGCATTCCAGTACTGCAATTTTTTCGATCATCCTTTGATCTGGCGACTCCGCGTTTCACTCGAGGGAGAAGGACCCTTGGTATCGAAGATTCTCAGTTTCAGCTTTTGGAGCAACAGGGTTTCCTTTCCTTCAAATAGAAGAACTCGTTCGACGAGCACTCCGCCTTTATTCAAGATAGAAGTCCTACGGTGGTATTCCTTCGAGAGCCAAACTAGTCCCAATCTACGATCTTTGATCCTTCTTTGGTGTTAAAGTTCCCCTCAGCCGTATTTCCAAGAATGGCGGCACAATTACCATGGGGTCAACGTGTCGGGCCCCGCCCTTACTCGACCTTTGAATGAGTTACCTAGAGGTAACCGAAATAACTTCCCAAGTTTAGAGGAGATGGCAAAGTACACCACGATGAACACATTGCAGCCTTCATAGTTGCATGTGGAGTCTTGGGAGTTGAACATGAAGACGTCTCAGTAAGGCTGTTCGTTGAGACGTTACAGGATAATGCTGCTGACTGGTTCTATCACCTTCCGGCTGGTGCCATCACCGACTGGAATACAATGAGAACTCAGTTCGAAAGCCGTTTCAAGCCGGCAGAAGATGTGCATGCACTGCTTGCCCAAATTTCTCAGATAAAGAAAGATCCATCAGAACCCATGAGAGAATTTGTGGCTCGGTTCAATAGACTGATCAACAAAATTCCTGTAAATACTCGACCGGTTGATCAAATTCAAAAATGTTTCTTTCTAAATGCTCAAACGCCCAAAGTCAGTTATGCTCTAAGAAGGGCTAATCTTGGAACGTTAATTCTGGATCAAGAACTGGCTGTTAGTGTCGAGGATGACCTGATCATGTCAGGGAAGTTGAAGAGAGATCCTCCCAAATCTAAATCTGCTGCTTCTTCCTCTTCCACCTCTGGACCCAATACTGATCCATTAGTCCAGAAACTTGCAAATGATCTAGTAGCTATAAAGAAACAATTGGCCCAGCATGCCCCATATGCAGATGTTCCAAGAAGAAATTTTCAGCCCAGAAATCGTTTGCCTGCTCCTCACACAAGGCTAGCACTTGAAGGTCCTCCTGTCAAAGTTCCTGTGAACGCAACCTGTGAAGTTGAAGAGCCCGATGATGATGTGGACGACGAAGCTCGTGAGGAATTCCTGGAGGAATTTGATGATGAGGCGGAAGAACTCGAAGGATCTCGGGTTAATTTCTTTACCACCGAAGGCACTGATGATGGAGATAACTATGATGAAGTGGTAGCAGATATGAACAGTGAATCATTTGCTGTCATGACTTCGAGAATGCATTTAGCGTATGGCGAAGGAGAAACACACGACCCATGAAGAAATCTAAGGAGCAGCCGACAAGAACTATTCCCAGTAATTGCCGAAAGAGGATCTCCTATCCCTACCTCATCTGCAACAAAGGTAAGTACTGTCAATCTTGCTACCAAAGTTGCTTCTTCTTCTTTTTCTCCTAAAGTTGATAAGCCTAGAATTTCAAATGATGATGGCCCATCCACCTCTGGATCCTTTGATATTGTGGATCACCTAAAAAGGACCAAGGTTCAAATTTCAGAAGCTGAATACTACCAAACCCATCCCAAAGCTTTTGCCAAGATGATCCAATTTGTTAATTCCCATTCCAAGACCACCTCTAAAGGCCTCTTGCCCACTCCTCCTTCTGCACCACAGCCTAGTCTGGTAGCTGCTGTCACCTCGCTTGGAGACAAAATCAAGCCTTTTTATGTAACACTTCTTATAGCTGGCCATAGGCTCAGTAACTGTGTCATAGATTCTGGAGCCTCAGATAATGTGATGCCTGCTAAGGTAGCTCATGCTTTAGGCTTGACCCTTACTCATACTTATGGATCTTGCTACTCCATGGAAAGTAAGGAAGTACCTTTGGTTGGAAGGATTAAAGATGCACAAGTGGCTTTTGCTGCTTTACCTGAAAAGAAAGTCTTGGCTACCATCCTAGTAGCAGACATTCCTCCTTCTTATGGAATGTTGCTAAGTCGGAACTTCAGTAAAGATGTGGGTGGGGAGATTCAAATGGATTGGTCACATGCCCTCATACCTGTCAATGGACAAATGAAGAAGTTACTCCCTGAGAAACAGTCTGAGTATATTGTGCAGAAAACAGATGATCCTAAGGCACAAATACTCTATGAAGACATAGGTCATGGTAATTACATGATTCTGTCCCCTGATGAAATCCAACCCTCCAAAGTATCACCCAAAGATCCCAATGGTGTTTGGATTTTAGAATTTGATGGAAGTTGTTCCTCGGCTAGTTCTGGAGCTGGCGTCTGCTAGTGTCACCTGAAGGCTGCCTACACCCTTTTTCATTTAAGTTGCAGTTCGAAAACACTAACAATACAGCAGAGTATGAGGCTCTCATTCTTGGACTGCAAGTGGCCAAAGAACGAGGTGTAAAAAATCTTCTGGCTCGTGGTGATGCAGAGCTGATTGTGAAGCAAGTCAGAAGCCTTTTTCAGGTAAAAAATGGGAGGCTGAAGCATTACCGGAATCAGGTTTGGGATTCAATTGAATTCCTTGATGCTTTCTCTATTGAAGCAATACCTAGAGAAAAGAACAGCAGGGCTGATTCACCGCATTTGTCTCGTGGTCGTCTTCGATTCCCCATCCTGAATTCTCTCAGGATAAGTTCACTATTGAAATGGTCCACCGGCCTAGTGTTCCTGACAATACTAATAACTGGCAAGTTTTCAACGATGACCAGCATTTGCTTTCCTTCCTGGAACTCAAGGGGAATTTCGAGCAACTGTATTTTGAGGGAAGTGACAACCTGCCTCGTGAGAGTGTGTCCTCTGACCAAGCTGTCACCCAAGGAGAAGAAACAGATCCTAAGGGTGCATTAAACTCAAAGGAAACAAGATTCCCAAAGGTTTGGTGAGTTTGGAGGAGTTGTTTGACAAACATGACAGAGATATGTAAAATCTAAAGCTTTATCGGACCTCAAAGAATCACCGAGTATGATAAGATTGATATAGGAGTTCTACCGATCCCAAGTTTGGTAAATATTGGGAAATGTTGCACCACCGACGAGAGGAGAAAAGCAATTGATCTTCTAAGGAAGTATAAGGATGTTCTTGCATATTCTTATGAGGATCTAAAAGCCTTCAAGCCAAAAGACATGCAGCACTCTATCCCTCTCAAACCAGAATCAAGCCTTTGCAAGAAAACAAAGGCAGTATAATCCCAAAATAGCTGACACTATATTTCAGGAGATTCAGAAATTGTTGAAGGCTAAAATCATTTTTCCCATTCACCATTCAACATGGATTGCAAACATTGTGCCTGTTAGGAAGAAGAATGGTGAGATCCGCATCTGTGTTGATTTCAGGAACCTGAATCAGGCTTCTCTGAAAGATAACTACCCTCTCGCCACCTTTATGATGGATCAAATATCGCAAGCGATATGCAGGATCTGAAATGTTATCTATGCTTGATGGGTTCTCGTGGATACAATCGGTAGAGGTTGATCATCAGAGATCAACACAAGATAGCCTTCACCACTCCTTGGGGTACCTTCGCCTACAAGAGAATGCCTTTTGGGCTGATTAATGCTGGTGCCACTTTCCAGAGAGCTATGGATTTGGATTTTGGAAGCTTGAAAGGGAAATGTATCGTCATATACCTTGATGACCTGACAGTGTTTTCAAAGACAAGAGCAGATCATTTTGATCACCTGGAAACAGTTCTGCTGAGATGCCGAGAGCATGGGATTTCTTTAAATCCTAAAAAATCATCTTCTGTGTTACAGAAGGAAAACTATTAGGGCACATTGTCTCCAAGGATGGTATTAAGATTGATCCTGAACGAGTTCAAGCCATCCAGCAGATTCCTCTCCCAACCAGTAAAAAAGGCGTGCATTCCTTTTTTGGTAAGATCAATTTTTTAAGAAGATTCATCCCTGATTTTGCTGAATTAACTTTGAACATCTCTCAGATGATGAAAGGGAAGCAAGCATTTGGTTGGTCTTCTGAAGGAAAGGAATCCTTTGAGGGTATCAAGAAAGCTATTGCTAAAACTCCAGTTTTGGCCTGTCCTGATTTCAGCAAAGATTTCATCATCTATTGCTATGCTACAGATAATACCACAGCTCTGTTAGCAATATAGGGGAAAGAAGCTCGTCATCTCGACTTCGGTGATTTTGGGCAAGAATGACAGATGCAAACCCTACACTAATGGCACGATGATTAATGATAGTGGCTTCGCTTTTCTTGCGGAGGATTCCCAATCTCGGTCACAGATGTCTTTGTCGATACAGGTTGCTTTCATGTGGAGCTCACTTCGACCCCGATTCGAGCGAATTGACAAATGTACATGGGGAACTCATTGCTGTTTGACGCGCCGCCATTGCACTCGCTCTCCGAGGATTCCGGAGATGGAAAATGCTATAGTCGTCTCCCGGGATCAAGCACAGGCTATGTTCGACCAAGACAGTGACAAATACAAGGCGCGAGTGGCGAAGTCTTGGTTGAAGAACCCTAAGAAAGGTGCTTCTCGCCTAACCAAAACCCTCTTCCGAGCAGATTTCAACGAAGAATTGTCAGACTTCATAATCCTGCTAGCTCGGGTTATGGGTTTGCCCTCCACCAATGAGTTTCATTTCTGGATGTGCCCGCTCATCAGCATGGTGTGCGAGGGAACACAAAATATCAACTGGGCAGAGATCATCAGTATGAATTTGGTGAGCAGCTATCCAACGTCCAGCAAACAAAGAATTTCTATATGACTTCACATCTCGATGTATACCCTAAGCAAAGATCCAGGCAAAGGTTTGGTTTCTCCTATATAGACGCACACAAAGATGATCCAAAGGTGTATGCCTATTGCCCAGCTTCACCTTGGAGACTAGAACCGCAATTTCGTAGAAGAATCATGATGCTTTCACCATGTACGTGGTCAAATTGCTCAAGGTGATACTACAAGAAGGTTTTCGATGAAGCCATGAATCGATATCACAAAGATGGAGCCTATTTCATTCAATTCAGGAAATTTTCCTATATCAGGCTTGCTGGCTATGAAAGCACTCCTCTACGGCTTCCCATGTTCTGTAATGATAAAATGGCTTTGATTGAAATATGCAGGCAACTAGACAAGTTGCACAGAACTTGCAGAGACAAGAATATTTCTGGCTTGCACTTTCCCATCTCTCTGGGAAACTACACATGTAAAACAGCTCTGGATGCTCAGAACATAGAAAGAGCCCTGGTCCCTATCACTGTTCATTTCTTCAAGCCAAGAACCTGTTTTGACTTGAAGAAGTTCATTGAACAGAACATCAAGATAGTCTATCATCATAGGGCGATACAGAAGACTACTGGGCTGGCTGTGCAGATGATTTTGAAGCCAGAAGAAGGCATTGTGGCAGGTTCTCCCTGCAATTGATCCAAGAACTCAGTCTGTACCAAGTTCCTGAAGGTCTCCAGGATATGACAATTCGATCTATACTCTTATGAGTATGAAAATGTGATTAAGCACACCCCTCTGGAGGACCTGGATTGGAACAAGAAAGAGAGAGATGATCTGGCTGAGATTCTTGCTCCAGTCTTAATCAGGACTAGGGTCTGGTTCAGTAAGAAGATCCGAGAATTCAAGAGGCACTCAGGAGAATCTAGCTCCAAGGATGATTCGACACCCATAAGAGAGGCATCAGTTCCAGAGTCTGGAACACCAGTGAAAACCCCTCCTGCCTCAACAGCTCAGGGACCTGTAGAATCTACTCCTTCTCCATCTACCCAGGTATACAGGAAGAAACTCAAAGAGGTAAAGAAGGAACCTGCAGAGAATGATCCTCCAAGAAAACAGGCAGAGAGTTGCTATAGGGCCGAGAACATCATTGTTCTCGGTGAAAGTGAAGAAAGCGAGATGCCAACTCCTGCAAATGTTCCTGAAGATCCAGTAGATAAGGACAAAGAGGTCCAGAGCACTGAACTTCCGGGTGCCATTGATTCTTCTACTGCCATTGCCTCCAGTGCTCTACTCACGTCTCAGCTTGAGTCAACAGCTGCGCAGACCCTGAGTGTCATGAGCTCCCTGTCTCTTGGTCCCCTTGCCCCTCCTGTAGATTCTTCTTCCTCTTTTTGTGGGTGCAACCTCTGGTCCACAAAAGGAAGAGGAAATCCTCCTCTCAAATCTTGGGACCAAATTTCGATGCTTTTTGCAGCCTTGTTGGGCACCACTCCTTCTCGTGCCAAGAAAGCCAGAACCACCTCCGGAGTGTCTGATGCCCAAGGTCAGCAATTCTTGGAGATTGCTAAGCCTACAGTAGACAAATCAGAATCAGACTTGCTGACATCTGACTTAGAGCTTTCAAGGATCCCTATGGGAGAGTCTACTCCTGAAGGTGAAATTCACAACCTCCAGGAAACAGTCACAAGAGTCATTGGAAGGGTAGAGAAAGGGCAGCAGACTATTGAACAGCTGGAAGAACAAGCCCAAGTTCTCACAAGTTTTATCAAGTCACTCTTGTCTAAGGACAAAGTTTTGGACCCTACCCCCTTGACTGCTCTACCGCCTCCTGTAATTCTAAGCCAAGATGAAGTGCAAAGTATTAAAGATATGCACAAGTATTCTGTCTATGGCAGAGCTATTGAAGCCATGGTGGATGACATGCTTGTTGCTGGGCTAAACTTCATCGATGAAGCTTTTAAACTACATGGAAAGGTAGACAATTTGCAACAGAAGCTATCCTCTACTATTGGGGTTATGGATAAAGAACTTAAACTCTGGAGCAGTTGCATTGTAGACCTTCGCCTCATGGGACAGACAGACGAGAACGTCTTACTGGCGAATAAGATTTTCGATGATGCCAAAGATAATCTATCAAAATCCTGGGTCTACAGCGTAGAGTGGAAAATCAAAGTCCTGGAGGAAGCTGTGGGAGAAATGAAGAACAGTTGGCAGAAGGGAGAAGCTTTCAAGACACTGGCAGCTGCTGCTTTCAAAGATATGCATTGTCATCTTCAAGATGAAAACTCACAGTGCTTCCTTGTCCTTGCAAGAAATCGAGCTCGGCCTTCGAGCTTTTGTCAAAGATCATCTATTCAAGGAAAGCTCCATCTCTAAGGAAAAGATGAAGGAAATTTGTTCTCTTGATGCCCCGCTATCAAGAAGCAAACAAAGATTATCATACTCACGCGAGTTTTATAAAGAGATGGAGAAATGTCTCGGGATTTTGGACTCGATGCATGCCAACACGTCAGTCCCTCGTGGCAGAGATATAGCTGAGTCATTGAAGAAATTCAGGCAGCGGATTCTGAAGACAGTGGGTCCCTCCCAGTAACCGGCCACCTGTCTCCTTCTCCTTTCTTTCCTCTTCTTCCCTTTCTTTTCGTATTCTTTGTAATCAGTTAAGGTATTGTAACCGGCGGTCCTTAACTATTCTTTAGTTAAAAGAAATGGTTACGAAGAGTAACTGACTTGTAAGCTATATAATGGCCTTTCCACGCCATTTTGAAAAGGAGGAAGAACTTGGAATATTTGCTGAAAGTGTAAATAGATCTTAAAGAAATCAATACAAAAGGGCTTTTCATTCTTTGTCTATCTAATTCTCGTTATCTCTGTGTTTTCCTTTAATATTGTGGAGATCATTTTGTTCCTAACTCATTAGTCTCTCTGATTGCATACTGTTCAGTTTTGCAAATACAGTGATCTTGTACAACCAAGAAGGAACTTTGTGTCCTTGATTAATAAATCTGAAGAAGGTTATTTATGGAACTTTGTGTCTTTAAATTTAATCTCGTTCATATCGCAAATGATCTTGTCTCGAATACTTTGAAGCTTCGCATACACGAGGAATTATTCTGCTATCTATAATTCTGAATGTTGCTATTCTGCTCATCTTCTTATTCCCTTTCCTCAGTCCTTGTGTAATTGATGATCCTTGTGGAAAACACTTTCGTAAAATCCAAGTTTGACCATAAAACAATGTTCCGTACATTTGTAAATAAGTTCGTTTCGAATAAGGGAACCTCTCCCATTAAAGAGGAGGGACTTTTTTCCCCGATTGCTTTCTCTTCTAAAAAGTCCTATCTCGACGACCAACACAACTAAATAATTGTATCATAGATTCTAGAGCCTCGAGAAAATGTGATACCACCAATATTGCAAATTCTCTAGGCCTCACCTTTACCTGGGTAAATGGCACCTACTACTCAATGTAATCCAAACAAGTTCCATTAGTAGGAAGAATCAAATATGCACATGTAGCACTAGCTTATTTTCTAGACAAGAATGTGCGCCTAACCTTACTTGGTAAAGCTGAGACATCCTAACATCCTTTGGTATGCTATTGAGTAGGAGTTTCGCGAGACCTAGGTGGAGAGATAAAAATGGATTGGTCATCTACAACTATCCCAAAGAAAAGGTGAGATGAAAAATTTATTACAAGTAAGAAAGATGAAGTTTACAAGATTTAAGGTCCGATGATCTGAAAGCAAACATTCTCTTTCAAGATTGTGGGATAGGAATCTATCTCCTCACATCAAAAAAGATGAAAACTTTCCACTTCTCATGGAGGAAGAGGAAGATCAAATTTGGACAATGGAATTTGATGGTAGTCATTCTAGTGTGGGCTCGGAAGGCTCGTTTTAGTATTGTTCTCTCCTTCTAATGAGTTGTACCCATTTTCCTACAAGCTGCAATTTGATAATACAAATAACACTCGCAGAGTATGAAGCACTACTCTTAGGTATGAGTGTAGCAGAGGACATGGGAATCAAGAAACTAAGATTTCGAGGTGATGCAGAGGTTGTAGTAAATCATGTCTCCCAACAATATCAAGTGAATAATCCAAGACTCCAACATTACGAAAATAAAGTGTGGGACTGCATTTAATCTTTTGATGCATTTTCCATCAAGCTATTCCAAGGGAAAAAAATTGAAATGGCTGATTCTCTTGCAGTGTCATCTTTCCTAGTGACACCTCATCCTTATTTTAGTAAAGACAAAGTGACCATTGAAATGGTATACGTGCCTAGTGTACCAAAAATGCAAATCATTGGCAAGTCTTTAATGATGATAACCAAATTCTATCCTTTTAGAGAAAAGGGATAATGTCAATAATCTCTTCTTCAAGGAGGTGAAAATCCACCAGAAGTAGTCCCCAAAGAATAGAAATAATGAATTGAAGGGATTGATGATGAGGAGTAATTAAATTGAAAGGGAAAAAAATTCCCAAAGGCCTAGTCTCTTTAGAATACCTCTTTGACAAACATGACAGAATCATTCAAGAGAAAGAAAGGCAATCTTCTCGGTGCCCAGCTGATTTTGATAAAGAAAACATTGGCACCCTAGAGGAGCCAAGGATGGTCAATATTGGAAAATGATGCTCTCCTAAAGAAAAAAGAAGGTTTGTTGCATTACTCAAGAAATACTCAGATGTCTTGGCCTACTCTTATGATGAAATCAAATCCTTCCAGCTAAAGGAAATGCATCATTCAATTCCTTTAAAGCAGAGTGTTAAACCCTTCAGATAGAAACAAAGGCCGTACAACCCAAAGATTGTTGATACCATCAAGAAGGAGGTAATGAATATGCTTAATGCAAGGATCATCTTTCCCATCCACCATTCATCATGGGTGGATAACATTGTGCCATTGTGGAAGAAGAATGGTGAAATAAGGATATGTGTATATTTTCACAACCTAAACCAAGAATCACTAAAGGAAAATTATCCTCTTCTTATCATGGACCACATCCTCTAAGCCGATCCATTAGATCTGAAATGCTTTCATTACTTGATGTATTCTTAGGATATAATCAAATCAAATTGGCAGAGAGGACCACACCAAGATAACCTTTACAACTCCTTGGGGCACTTTTTCCTACAACAAAATGCCTTTTGGCCTAATCAATGTAGGAGCTACATTCCAAAGGGTGGTGGATTTGGCCTTCAAAGATCTAAGCATTGCATTATCATATATCTTTATGATCTAACAAGTATTTTCAAAGAAGAGGGAGATCATATCTATCACTGGAGCAGTACTTGCAAGGTGTAGGAAACATGGCATATCATTAAATCCAAAAAAATCGTTTTGGAGTCACATAAGGAAAGTTATTAGGGCACATTGTGAAAAACATGGAGCACACATTGATCTTGAGAGGATTAAATCCATTTAAGCATTAGCCCTACCCACAAGCAAGAAAGGAGTTCATTCCTTCTTTGGAGAGGTGAACTTTCTTCATCGTTTTGTACCCGAGTTTGCTTGAGTTGAGGAAGCACATCACTTCCATGATGAAACCAAAATAAAAATTCAAATGGAAAAATGAGGGAAGGCAACATTCGAAGAGATCAAGAAATCCATTTCCAAGGCTCTAACTCTCAGTATCTCAAGATTTTGACAAAGAATTCATCATTTATTGTTATGTATCGAACGTACACTCTCTTCGTTCTCGTTCAGAAAAATGATGAAGGTGTGGAAGCACCTATTGCTTTCATGAGTTGTCCTTTGAAAAATCATGAGATAAAATATAGCCAATTAGAGAAGCATGCCTATGTAGTGGTCAAGGCTATAAAAAACTTCAGGTTTTACATCCTCAATTCCCACATATGGTGGTGATGCTCCCTGGCAATGCAATCAAGTCCATCTTGACACAGGACAATCTTGGAGCTAAAAGAGGAAATTGGATTGCAAAGACTCAAGAATATAACTTGGATATTCAACCCTCTAATCTAGTAAGGGGAAATGGCTTGTGCAAGTTGATTGCTGAAGATGAAGCACTCAAAGTACAACATGGCGAAGAAAATTGTGCTTACTCAAATTATTCAGAAGAAAACCCACAAGTTCTCTTTTCACCACTATCGATGAGTGGTATGCTGATATTTCCTATTTCCCGACTTATGAGAGTTCCCTCCCCATCTTGATTATAAGAAAAGGAAAACACTCAAGTCAAGGAAGATAAATTTGTAACTGGAATCATGAGCTTTACAAAAGAGGCCTGGATGGTTGTTTCCTCATGTGTGTAGATAAAGAAAAACAAGAAAAGTTGTTTGAAGTGTACCATGACCAAGCATGTGTTGGGAATTTTTCACCAATGGTCATTGCACACAAGATCCTCTCGAGGAAGTATTATTGACCCACCATCTTTGCAAACACTTGAGATTGGGTTTCTAAATGCAAAGCATGCCAATAGTTTGTTGGAAGACCACAACTCGATGCATTACCACTCAGCCTGTGGTTATCAAGAACCATTTCAATAGTGGGGTTGGACTTCATTGGTATTCTATACCCTCACTCAGTGTGGGGCACACCTATGTACTCACACCAACAAACTACTTCAGAAAATGGGTGGAAGCCATTCGACCAAACAAGACAACACTAAAAACAAGATGCAACTTCATCAAGGAGAATATCATAAACTGCTTTGAGTGCCATAGAAGATTGTAGCAGATTTAATTTTACATATTTATCTTCAAGATAGCTGGCTGAGTTTTAGTATAGCTATGGAATCTCCCTATATCATTCTTCTAACTACTATCCACAAGGAAATGGATAGACTGAATCAAGCAACAAGAACATTATGACCATTGTCCGCAAGCTTGTAAACGAGAATCAAAGGAATTGGCACAAAAGGTTACACGACACATTGTGGGTGGATAGGATCACTCCCAAGAAGGCAATAGGTATGTCACCATTCCAACCGATGTATGGAGTCGATAAATCACTCTCACGATCGAGATGCCAGCTCTCAAGCATGTTATAGGTAATAAATGCTGGTCAGTACAAGGATTCCATTGACAAGAGGATCCTCTTTTTTGAGAAGCTGGAAGAAAATCGACTCCAAGTGGTGGATCGCATTAAGGAGAACCAATTGAAAGTAAATAAGATCTTTGATAAGAAGGCCAAGGAAAGAGAATTCAAAGTTTGAGACTTCATCTGCTTTATGGGACAAGAGAAGAGAACCAAAAGGCAGCCATGGAAATTTCGATTCATTTGTGAATCGTGTGGTGAGAACGCTTTTCTTGTCTCATATTTGGATGGAATGCCACTAGGAATTTCCTTGGAGTGGGAAATACTTTAAATTTTATCTTCAGTGAAAGAGAGTTGTCCCCCGCCTTGTACCATAGGTGATTGTTAGGTGTGTTTCCCTTCCTATTGTGTGTCATGTGTTTCCTTTTTGTCCTTTTCGTGTGCATGTGTGTTTCCTTCTTCTTTCTCTCTTGTTATAGGTTGTACATGACTCTACAAGGCCCAATGGATAAGGCACTGGTCAATGAATTACAAGGTCTAGAGATTGAGATTCTAGATTCCCATGTCATGTCTTCACTATGCTCAGTCCATGTCATGTCCCCAAGATAGAGCCAGTTGTTGTCACCCTCAAAATTCCCCCTCATTTTTAAGTCAAATTCAAAAATTTTGATTTCACACCCTCCAGAAGTGTTCAAGTAAAGTTGGAAGTCTAAAGATAGAGAAATTCATGCTTTGAAGTTGTTTAAACTCTCCAGTCTGCGTGGTTTGATAAATTTTCCATTTCCTCATCTAGGCACATGAAAATTCTATTGTTGTCCTCATTTGAATGAAATTATCAATATTTCTATGGTCATGGATCATCAAGCCTTGTATTTTTTCAATCCCTTGGTTCGTGAAAAGAAATTTGAAAACTAGGCGCAAAATGGTGGAGTTTTCTTCTTCTCTACATTTTTCCACAGATGAATGATTGGCATTTTCTTCCCCATCAAATTTTGGCCCCATTATCCATAGATACGTGAAATATCTAATTGGAGGTGGGACAATGGAGAAATTTGAGGTTTTGAGCCTTTTTGTAAAAAGGGTTAAAATTCATAAAGTGACCCACAACCCCAATCATGCTAAGAGGGAAAAAGTCAAATGTTGAGCCTACATCAAAAGATTCAAAGCAGGGAGGTGGATTATCGAGGAGATTTGAGAATTTGATCCTTTTTCATTAAAGGGGCTTAAAGTTAAAAAGTGACCCACAACCCCGCCAAACACAAAGGAAAAAGTCAAATCTTGAGCCCATTGTTGGAAAGTCAAAGCGGGGAAGCGGGCCTGCGGAGAACTTCAAGGTTTTGAGCCTCTTTGTAAAAAAGGGCTAAAAGGCATAAAGTGGCCCGCAGCCCCAATCAGGCTTAAAGGAAAAATTCAAATGTTGAGCCCGCATCAAAAGAGTCAAAGCGGGAGGCGGGCCTGTGGAGAAATTTGTGTTTTTGAGCCCGCATTAAAAAAGGTAAAATTATAAAAGTGACCCGTGACTCTATCTCCACTCAAGTGAAGCCACGTGTTAGGCTCATATCAAAAGCGGAAGGGTGGACCAAAAATGTAAAAAATGTCAAATCTCTATAAAGTCACAAAATGCAAAAGACATCCTCCACGCTCGCTCCAGTAAATTTCTCCCACGCGGATGGATCTGGTTTAAATTTTCAAAGGAAAGATGAAATTTTCAAATTCAAAGTACAAAATAAGTGTAATGTCCGCATTATGAAAATTCTAGTTTTTCTACCATTGGCGTTTCTTCACGAATCAAGAATTTGAAGGGACGCAAGTGACTAAAAAGATTGTAAACCATTTCTTGCTAACAAAGAAGTTGTAACCATTTCTTGCAAGATATTTAATGGCTTCTTCACGCCATTATACGGGCTGGCAATTGATCTTGTAAACTCAGGAGTGCATTGTACTTAGAGAAAGAAAAGGAGATAGCCATTTTCTTCTAATTTCCTCCATTCTCAAATTTCTTCCATTCCCTCATTATGTACAACTTCTGTTTAAGCATCAATACAAGAAGAAGGATTTTGTAGCCTCTTTGATGAGGATATTTTAGAAACTTTGAGTTCACAATATTATCTCATCTTGTTGCCATTTGTAGAGTTGTTTCTTCTCATGAATGCATGTGTTGAAATTTCTAACTAGTGCGTGTAAGAATATGATTTTCTACTTGCAACATTAGTTCTCCTACATCTCTTCTCACTCCCTTTCCCACCTTCATAGAAAATTCCCCTTGCAGATAACTGCAAGCATTTTCCGCAGGGTCAGTGGAGTGCCCCTGTTGGATCCCCAGCTAAAAGGCCACCACAGAAATCCACCTTTCATGCGCATTCATATACAGAAAATGCACCAGTTAAGTAGAGGGACTTAGATTCCCAAAGCGTTGGCAAGGAATCCAAAAGTTTTTCCACCCAAAAAATTTCCTCGCCAACATGGTGTAAGCAAAATATAATAATAATTTAGGCAACTATATTTCGATGGGCAATGATTGGAGTCACGAAACCTTAAATGTGGATAGATGCTTAGAGAGTGATGTTGAACAATTAGAATCTACATCAACTTCACCAAATGTGAGGGTGTACAAGGTATAGAGTTGATCTTAACTTCTCTATGATTTGCTAAATGAAGAAGCACATTGTTAGAGATGTATTTTATACATTTTACAAATGAAAAAACTTGTTATGATGTAATTGCTATAAGTAAAGTATTTTGCAAGTATTGGTTGATTAAGACTTTTAGAGGAACATTTACATAAACATGGGTATGCAATCAAGTGACACTAGAAAAGGTCAATAGAATATCCACATATAGGGTCCCTAAATATAAATAGGAGTTTGACCTCAACTTCCCCAACTATATTCTAGATAGTTGTTAGTTTGGACACACACCATTAAATATAAATAGGGGGCCTACCTCAACTCCCCCAACTATATTCTAGACAGGTTGTTAGTTGGGACACCATGTATAGATAGGGGGAGGGAAGCTATATGTACAATTGTATATTGAGAGATATTATATTTATTTGTCTATTTTCTAGAATTGTTTAGTGATTTAATGGAATATCCTTTAAACCTAGAATGCATGTAAAAATGTTCACATATTTGAAAATTGATGGATTCAAGGATATTGTAAAGAAGATGGGAAATATTTGACATCTATTCTCTCTAGAAAAGACGAGATAATAGACACCACCAATGAAAAAATAAGTTATTTACCATAATCAAGAAACTCTAATCAAATTGGAAAGAAACAAAAATTCAACATCGAAGAGTGAAGGAACCAAAAATTGTGAGTTATAGCTTTGTCTAACAAATGTAGTATAAGACTATCCCATGTTACCTATGAGATGAAATTAAAGTAAAGGTCCTATCTTCCCATGACACACTTGAAATTCCTTAAGACATTAATTGAGAAATCATAGGTATACTACAAGCATCGTGGACTTACATGAAAAGGAAAGGGGACAAATGATAGATACATAACTTCCTACGCATTCGAAAAATATATCACCCCTAAAGGACCTTAGGCTCTATTATGAGGCCATATATGGAGATGGAGATTTAATCTCGGATAGGGACATATATATGATATCATATTTATTTTGTTTCTATCGACTTTAGAATCAAAAAAATTCAATTTTCTTTTACTTTTCACTTGATTTTCTTGATTTTATGACTCTAGAACTTTTTTCGTAGTTTTTGTTCCTCCCACATGGGGATTCTGAAGGCTAATTAGAAACATGAATGGTAGTATATTAGATATTACACTTAGCCATTATAGTGGAGACATACAATCCATGACACTTAAATAAGCCTAAAATCACACCTTGGAAAAGAGTGTTATCATGAGAATCCACTTGGTGGGTTAAATGAGGAGTGTGTAATGAAAGGAAGATAATGAGAGCTATCATTGGACTACCCCTATCACTTTGTATAAAATAGTGATACAATGAAATATAGATTTGAGATTTTCACCAAAAAGAAGATAATATTCGATGAGACGAAAAGTAGATAAAATATGCAATAGTCAATCTATAAGAATCACAAATAAATTTGGGAGACAAAATACAACTTTTGGCCATTGTTATTCCTTAATGAAAAAACTCCTAATAACGATTGCACAATATAGGATAACAAGTAATCATAGTAGATATTCATATGCAAGAAGGGTTGGATTGATTCCAAATATTCTTATAAGGTTACTCACAAATTGAGAGCATACATAGTAATGATAAAAGAGATTATATCGTAGACATGTAAATTAAATAGTATCTCCACTAGGAAAAGTAGGGTGTAAACATAAAGAAACATTAAAAGAACAAGACATATAAAAGGAATGTTATGTCAAATATATGAAGCATATAAAACTAAAAGGAAGATAGTCATGAGAAAATATATGAATTGTAGAAAACCTACAAGTAATAAGTAATAATGAAGAGTTATACAACATTTAAAACCATGAGGAGTAATGCTAAGAAACTAGATAATAGGCTGGTGCAAATGAAGGGAATGGTAAGAAGTGTAGAAAAATACGAACTAGAAACTATAAGAGGAAGCATAATATATTAATAGAATATAAACACATAAAATAAACGTAAAAAAGCAAATTAATGCTTAACATATCTAGCATGTCTATTTGAGTACATAAATAAAAGTATAACTATATATAAGATGTGTACTAAAGGAATATCAACTATAGTACTTTTTAGGAACCGAACATTCATCGCCTCCTTGAAAATATTACATATGTTAGTTTATAGTAGGTAAGTATTTAATCCTAACGTATATGTGGTCATAACAAAAATTGACAACTAGTTTGTCAATATCAAATCTCTTAGTTTTAATGTGTTTGTTATGTTGTTTTGCGAATGTAAAATTTATAATGATATTATTTTAGATAATGTTATAAAAAATTTCATCCAAAAAATAGACTGCATGAAAGTATAATTCATAGTGCTTCTCATTAAGGATGATTCTATGAAGAGAATTATGAAGGGATGTCAACTCTACATCTAGAGGTATGATGAATTTGAAATCGTGTGTTAGTGAGAAGGAGTTATCTAATTCTTTGTACATATGTTATTATGATTCACCTATAGTGTGTAGTATAGAGTAACATTCCAATTAGTACATGAGTCTCAAATGGTATTTTGGAATAATTTATTGAGTCTTATTGGTAGATTTCACGTGACCATTACAATGAAGATGGTAGGGTGTAGAAATTTTTGTTTAATATTAAATTTAGCAAGAATTTTATTTATTTATTTGCATTTTAAATTACCATCATTATTAGAAAGGAAGGTTGGTGGAACTCCAAATTAAAAAAATCATTTAATTGGCAATGAAGATTTTAGTCATGGATCAATTTATCTTTATGCATCCACATTCCACCTCTTGTGATGAAAGTCTCACATATATTCAAAGATATCATAGGATTATTTTCTTACCGACTACAAACTAATGAAGGTCGCATATTAAAGGATCCTATGGTTTTTTTAGTTTTTAAAAAGTTACTAGAATTTATCTTCCTCTACCATTCTCATACATAGTGTTAATTTCATTTTATGTAAATATTTAGATATGTTTATAATGATGTTACTTTTTTATGTTTATATATGATTTTATCAAAATTTTATGTAATTGTATCCATCTTTTGTACACATTGATTGGGGAAACCCATTCATACCTGTAATCACTTTCCTTTTATTATGAACTCCCCAAGATCCCATTAAGGGAAATCTCATGATAACAATCATTTCGAAGTGTGATTTTAGGAGATCTAAGTATCATAATTATATATTCTCTTCTATAATACTCATCATGTCAATTATTAGCATCCCCAATCCATATAGAGGAGGAACATACAAATTCAACACCATAATATCACCAAAATTGAAGAAAAAATTACATGAAAATAGAAAAAAATTCAAGTCAAAATTTGATCACAAACTAAAATAAATTTTGATGTCATTAAGTACAGGCATATCTTAGTTGAAATCTCAAACTCCAAAATTGGCCTCCTATCGTAACTTGAGGTCCTTTCTCATTTATGTACATTTTTTTTACCATGGTATAAGGTAGATACATATTTATCAATTCTATAATTTCCTTTTCTTAAGTACCTAATACTTTTTGTATGTCTATAATTCCTTGATTCAGTTTTGATGATTGTTGTACATGTAATTTGAAGAAACTGACCTTTACATTTGTTTCCTCTCATAGATAATAAGGGATATATAGTCTTATACTTCACTAGTTAGTAAAAGAAAAAACTCACAAATCTGGGTTTCTTCGCTCTTTAATGTTAAAACTCTTAGTTTTGTCAATCTAGTTACAATGTGTTGATTTTGATAAAAACTTGTTTTTCCCTTGTAGCACACGTCATTTCCTCTTATCAAATAGGTTCTAATATTTTTCCATATTCTATATATCCTTTAATCGGTCACTTTTAGACATGTAGAATTTATGACATGCATTAGGGTTTAAGGAAATTGCCTTAAATTAGCATTGCATTAAACGATTCTAAGCAAAATACAAATACATGTAGCATCCCATAAGAAAAATTTACATAACATCTAACATATTTTAATTTTTCTGAAATAAATTTTTAGATGAGAATCCACAAAAGTATTTATATATATTCTTTTTTTACTCAACCACCCCTCTATACATGACTTAATATAGAAGTGATACAATATTATTTTAAACCTTGATACTATATTGATTATGTTGACTCATGTTACAAAATTGTAGATGTACTTGTCAATGACGTTGGGGATGGAAATACCCCGTAAGTGAAAATACTTTGATCCACAACCTACCATCGATTGTAGAATAACAAAAGCAAACCCACAAATAAAAAAATTCTCCATCGCAATTGAAAAGGTAGAGACTAAAAAGTATTTCCAAATGTAAGTCTCAATAGATGTTCTTGTCAAGCATGAGGAAATGAGAGTTTAGGGTGTTGTGTTAGTGGTCATTTCAAATGATCTAGAGGATACAAGGACATGATGTGCACTTTTTCCTTCTTTTTCCAATGAGTCAAACATTAGTCATGCTAAATAGAATTTCCAGGATGCAAGTCTCTTCCACTATTCTTGTCAATCGTAGTGCCAACTTCCCTACAAAAAATTTTTTATTCATCATCGATTTCGATACTATCAACTATACTTATGGATAGTAAAAGCACAATAAAATGTCCCACTTTTTGGTATGTTTTGTACCATTATAAACATGAATTTTCAGTTTCATTGATTTTCTAAAGGTAATAGCCATAAAACCATACATATTCATGAAATTCCACAAACTAACGAAATGTTGTATTTAGAGTGTAGAATACATTTAAATTTTTTAAAAAAAAATTACAAAAAAAACAGTCTTTTTCTTAATTTTACTCATACGTTGTTTCTTATGTTATAAAAGAGGAATGACTGTCCCCGGGTGGTTCTTTTGAATGAAAATTTATTTTTTCACCATGAAATTTTAGATATGTGTTCAAGATTTGAATTTTGAAGTGCTGTCAAATTTTCATATTTTTTGGACTTATATATTTTTTTTAATTAATTATTTTGTAAAAATATTTTCAAATAAATGGTGTACACATGTTTATGCCAATAAATTTTAAGATTTATATCAAAAATGAATTTTTTTTTCACAGGTAAGAAGAAGACTTCAATAAATAATAATTTTAATTTTTTCAAATTTTTTTGATATATTTTGCTATTTTTCAAATCGGGTTGATTGTGTACGAGCGATTGTCCCAAAATACCATATGTTAGAAAAATATAAAAAATAAATAGTAAAACATATTTTTTTAAAAAAAAATTATATTTTTAGAAAGCTAATAAAATTATGTATTTTGTGTTAAAATTTTGTAATTTTATTCATTCGTTAACCCTAATTACGTGGCACCTAAGTGGCACATTTTGGCATAAAATTATCCTCCAAATGGATTTGGCGCCAAAATGTGCCTAGGTGCCACATAAGTGCCACATAGGGGGGTTCGCGCGAAGGGGTGTTCGCGTGAAGGGGGTTCGCGTGAAGGGGGTTCGCGTGAACCCCCTTTATATATAAATATCTATATATAACTTTATCGCTAAAAATATTTGAATTCAGTGGGGCTCACGAGCGAAGGGGTGTTTGGGCGAACCCCACCCCCATTCGTGCGAACTACTTATCCTAAGTGGCAGATTGGGTGAAGGGGGTTCACGCGAAAGGGATGTTCGCGTGAACACCCTCGATTTCCCATCCCACCCAACCTCTTACTCACGTTTTTGGGACATGAAGGGGACACAACATCATGCTTTGTATAATTGTAACTTTTTTATTCAAAGATGATGTTAGATGTTAGGGATATTGGACTTTTGTTGATTTCGATTCATATATGATGCGTGTGGATTATTAGAGACATTTTATATGGAATTTGATATGTTATCGACATAGTTATAGTTATATATATTTATTTATTTATGACATGCGATATTTCATCATATTGAGTAGACCTTTGAACTAATCTTATGATCCTATTGATATTGATGAAATGTGGAATCGATATGTTGTTAGAAATTGTAAATGATGTCGTCACCTAGATGTTGTTTTGATTCATATATGAATGATTGTGGATTTATATTGTATATTTTATCCTACATGTTTTGATGCGTCCACAAGGTCAAGGAGGTGTTATGTGTTTTGCAGGTAAACATGTCACAACAAACAACAGGGGGATTGGAGACCAACCACATTGGAATGCTAGATGAATTCAACAAGGTCGCCATAACAACATGTATTTTGTTATGCGTGTGTGTTTGTTGTTATGGGGGAATCACCTCCAAGTGATGTACCGAGGGGTTGTCATGTTATGTCTTTTATTAGTTTCCATTATTTGATTTTAGTATATGATTTAAAGTGATGTATTCTCATTTATTAATTACTTGTTTTGTGTCTAAATTAGTAAATTAATAATGAAAGGGTCAAAATAATTCATTTATCGATTAGATGGCTCTTGGATTATGTGTTGTAAGTTGAGTACTTGTGATCTTGAGTGTTGTACACTCTACCCCTTCATGAAAATTCGAATTTGGCCTTAAGGGCCAATTTTGGAGGCTTGTGGGACAAGTCAAACTTGTCTCACACCTCTTAAATTGTTATACCAACCCTACCTATGGGTTAGGGGGTCAAAAATAGACCCCATTATGTGTTTTGGGAAGAAAAAAAGGTAAAATATTATTGCACTTTCTTTCTTGTAAATAAATTTTTTCCTTAGGGTGTGTGGGCTTGGTTTGTGTGTATAAGTAGATTGTCATTCCTCTCACCCACCAATTTATGGTGCATTGGGGTTGAGGTTTGACTTGTGAGATGGAGTTAAAGATGAGTGATGTGGCATCCTACATGGAGCCACCTCACCCTACTCTCTCCCTTTTCTATTTATTCAAGTTCTTTTACTTTTTGGAAATTACTTCATTATTTGGCGCTCTTGCATTTTTGGGAGTTAGAGGATTGTGGGCTTGAATAATCTTGTTGTGTGGATATTGGATCAAGATCTACCATGGAAAGGTAGGAGCTAAACTCTTTTTAAATTCTTTCTTTTATTTTGTATGCAAATGTGTGTGTTTTTTAGTGTTTTTGTATGCTTGTTGGGTGCTTGGGTAGATTGCCTAAGTGTGGTGTAGGAGTGTAACACGTGTTTAAAAACACTCAAATACAACACTAAAACTTAGATAACTTTCTTTTGACTTACTTGGAGTTTACACATCAACACAGGTAACCAAAAGGAGCTACGGCCGACTCTCAATAAGCTTGACACAACGTTGACCACATCGGAAACAAGGAGACATAGAACACCCAATATGAACAATCAAATTTTCCCTTCGACAGGGCACAACGTAAAAGTCCAAACACATTTCACAGTTATAGTTAAGGCCATCCCACGGTGTAAAATTTTGTAAGGTTATATATTTATAAAAAAAAGTCTTTCATACTTGACTTTACAATCTATAAGATTCATGTTTTGATTCACACCATTATTTTACAAAGGTGAACTTATTTCTTTTATACTATTGACTAATTAGCTTAAGACCAAGTTTTCTGAAGGAGAATCATTCTAGAATATGTAAATAACTTGCTTAATTTGTTGATTTAAGAACATTTTCCATTTTTCATAAGGTTAATTAATCTTACTCAAGCCACTGAAACTTGTTCCACACCTCTATTACATAGGTGAAAAGCACCAGATCCGATTGAGGGAAAGTACCATTTTAGGTTCGGAACAATAATATTCTTTGTTTAAGGATCAAAAAATTTAACATTACTTAAGAAAGATCACAATGAACCAAGGAAAGGGTTGAAGAAAACAGGTCAAAAATAATTCAGCTTCAGGGTCCTATGGGTTATTACTCAGTCTTTTATTGAGGCTAAGAATTTATCAAGATTGTTTAAAATTTTTATTTATAATTTTCTTGATTAAGTTTGCCAAGGGTAAACCATTTACATTTCAAACAATTGAGAGAGAGATTGAAGGGTTTCTTAAACAGTTTTCCTCCTACTTATATAACTTCATTATCTTCCAAAACTAATCATTGATTTCAGATAAGATCATTTAAGAATTCACCATAAAAGGATAATGTTGATTAATTTAGCTTGGGAAAAACAAGGTATGTATATGTATATATATATATATGTATATATATATATATATATATATATATATATATATATATATATATATATATATATATATATATATATATACCAAAAAAATAGTTTCCTCTTTGATCACTTAGGGCTCAAAAGTTATCAAGTAGATCACATCTACATTAATTTATTCAAATATAAACCTTAGTTTAACCTTTATAAGGATTATCCAACCCATTTTGTTATGCTTAGAAAAATACATTGTTACTATGTCTTAAAAGGGTTTACAACTCAACATTTTGTCTCAAGAGAAAAGTTTATCATTACTCGTTTGGAAGCTATACATGGTTACATCAATTCTTTCCAACATGACACACAACCCAAAGGAAAAAACCAACTCAAAAGCAACCCGATGCAACTCTCCCTTTTTCTACTCATGAAGGCCATCTACACATTTATAGCCTGAGTCAGTTCACAAGAACTGAGCATGATAAAAAATACACATAGGAATCATATGCTACCATTAACAATATCATAAAATTAACCTTTTATTAAATGGAATAATGTTATATCTAACCCACTAAAAATTCGTTAATCATTCTAAAAGATTTACCATTTCAAATAAGAAGGGAAACCATAAAAATCTATTATGAACATTGTATATGAAACAACAAAGGGACTACTATCATTCTAGTAGGGATCAAAGACCCAATGAGTTCAAAATAGAGTGAAGAGTGTATTGGGATTTCAATCATGTAACCATATAAGTTACATGATTGAAGTCCAATACTCAACATCAATCAACATTCCTTTAAATAAGTCATAATATTTAATAGGTTTAAAGTTAGAACTTTAACATCACATACTAACTACTAATTTCCCCTTTCAAAGGAAATTTACCCCACAACATGCCTACACCTAATTTCTTGCAAGGAACATATAGAGTAAGTTCTAATAGAAAATTTAAAACATAAGATCATCTTGCCATGTTATGTACAACAGTCTAAAAAAATACGATAAAAGAAATAACACATACTTAGTAAATCAAACAATTAAAATGAATCTAATGCCATCATCTTACCAAGATTTAAAATACAGTCCAATCAATTAAATTACCCTTAAACCTATATCAATAAAATTTAAGCAAACCATCACAAGGAACCGGATGATGATGTTATACGAATTGCATTTAGGAATATCTTCCCCAGTAGATAACAAACAAAATCCTAAGCTTCCTTAGTTTATTACAACAACCTCGTTTGAGACAAGTACCTTAAACAACTGAAAACACAAATTCATATATTAAAAAATTAAAACCCTCTATCATAATTCCTTTGAATAATAGCATATCCTTTTATCTCGCCACTTTTAAGTACCTCCATCTCTCCATCCGGAATATAATAAATAACCAAAATATTAACCAAGGTGAAACTTTCCTTAGTCACATTAAATAATAATAATTATAAATAGTAAAATCACCAAAGTCATCTCAAAAGTAATATTTCCCTCTATCATCACAAATAAATCATGATTCTTCCTATTTGTAACAGCTGGAGGGGTAACCACCCCTATCCAACCTACTAGGTAAAGGAATGCCTTAAGTTATCACAAGATGGCAATAATGATTCTCGACCATTATAACGAACAAAAAGATGATAAACAACCAAACTCCTTTCGTAATAGATAAGACTTTACCATTATCCATATTTCTTCTTATTTTATCACAAAAGGGTAAGGCGTCGGCTAAAAGAGGCATCCTACTCATTAAGATTCAAGTAGCCAAGATAGTAGGCCCCCTTTTGAAGATATGAAAGCATCTAACTCACTAGCTATAACTCGAGCCCCATTTACCTTATTGTCCTCATGATACTGACTTTACACAGTCAGAGGAGAGTATACGAGGGTACACCACACTAAAAATTGTTTAGAAATTACCAAAACTTTGTGGAACTCGAACATGCTTACCCCTCAGTCACATATAAACTCAGAATCACCAACTCAAAATAAAGAAAACCGGATTTAGACTACAACACATAAACCCCTCAAAACTTGCCAATGCAGTTCACATAATCTATTGGCCCCTCCTAAGTGGAACTCAAAAATGCCAACAATCACGGATAATATTATCTCTCATGTTTATAATGAAAAATTAAACACGGGGTTAGAATATCTAAATCTATTAACAACTCACAGTCAACAAAAAAATACTCACTCCCGTAAATCAATAACCCAAACTTATAGTGCACTCTCTATTATTTTTATCAGCTGTAAAGACTCGAATCATCATTCCAAGGGTTTTTATTCCTAAAATGATAGTGCCTACATTCTCTTATCATCCTTCATGGATTTATGGTAAGGTTTGTCAACTGTATTTTCACATAAAGCAAACATCCTCAAAAGAGAGATATGATGATCAAATGGTGAGCATCTAAGGGATGCAACTAGAGTTTAAAGTTTCCATCCCTAGGTAGAAAATGCAATCATCATAGATTCATGAAAAAGAATTAAAACGTAATAACAAGAATAAGGTTAAGTATCCTTGTAACCATTGTATACAGTCAACAGAAAGAATAAGTACAAAAAATTGATTGCAAACAACCATAAGACACCAAGCAACAACCACTTCAAGAATAAAAGAAAATTCCTTTCATGTTATGGTTAATGTTAGCATAGTAGACATATGAGAAGAAATTATCATGCCTGGAAAATGTTTCTACACGCTCAACACATCTGACATGGCCTTTGATGTAGCAACCCAACAAATCTTCCACATTTTTACCTGTTGGCGTCCAAAACAACCCATGGCTCATGTTTTTTGTAGACAGGGCATGGGTATGCAACAAAGCTAGGATGCTCAAAACCAAGTAATCACATTTTCCCAAAGTTTTAGAGCATTTTCATATAGAACCAACAACCATCACTCCACCAGGTCCACGCGCCATAACTCAAGAAGAAGACACTCCAATGTTTTACACACCGTCCCACACAAGGTTTCCTCCACAAAATGTTTTCCCACGCAGCCAACCAAACTTGGTGTGAGAAGGTTACACAAAGGCCAGGGCCAATAAATAAGAAAAAGGAAAAGAACTATAAAAGAAATAGGTGCCCAACAAGAAAAAAAGTTTCAAAGGCTTCTCAACAACCTGCAACGTAGTCCTTCACCAGAGGCACTCACGCTGCCAGAGAAGAGTGGTGTATGTAGTCCAAAATTATCAAAGCAGATTAAATAAAACCAGAGCTACTATTAAGTGTGTCCAAACTTCCTGGTTGGGTGTTTCCTTCCCCAATGCATGAGAAGATAGACAATGTCCCCCAAGAAGCTTTGTAAATCAAAATTTATTTAAAAGAAGGTGTATCCAACACGTCTTGCCTTACAATTATCGATGGAGTGGTAGGTGATCCTCCAATGCATTTCACAAATGACCGTGTCCTTTTTTTAAAATAAAAATAAACAATTGTATGCAGCTAGCAGGATGAATAAATGGTGGGGTGGGTGGATGCCTCCACATAAACCAAACAAAAAAATTATCAATCCAATGTTATAGTTACAAAACATGTAATGACGCCTAGATGACCAAGAAGAGAAACATTAAACATTAAACACAAAACCACATCCTAAACAAAGGCACCACCAAAAACAAGCCCTCTTGCGTGAATTGAGTCTCGTGCACGAAAGCGATCAACATTAAAATAAAATAGCATAAAGGTAATTAATGAAAATATGGATAAAATTGACACTAAAACAAAAAAAAAATCGTCAATCAACAATTTAAATTATAATATTATTATTATCATTATTTTTATGATTTTACAACTAATATATATATATATATATATATATATTATTAATCATATTCATGATGACAATAGGCAAGCTCTACGAACGAGAACAAGATGTTCCTTTAATAGGATAATCATACAAGATGCTACAAGATCCACAACTAGAGGTGTCGACCATAACTCGAGAAGGAAAGATAGAGGGGAGGGTGATAATTCATCAACTCACGACAAGGATGAAGTCAACTAGCAATCGGTGGGAGCACACACACAACCTTCCCATGCTTATCAATAGGGTCTTTGGGGTAAGAGTTGGTTAACATTGCATAGGGAATTACAATCAATTCCCCTTAGGAAAGCATCATCCTCGATGTGACATAACACAAAAGGAGGGAAAGGCGGTAAGCATCAAGGAATAGATAAAGTTGAAGGTGCACCCTAAGGTTAAAATTTAATCGTTAAAGCATGGCCACAGGAAGGCCTTAGAAACATTTTGGCAGAATTTTAACTTTCAAAGTTCTGTGAAGATTGGCAGTTCCCTCTTATTCATTATTTAATTTGTTTCTTTCTGTTTACATTTATCCTAATTCAAGTTCTTTAAAATTTCATTGTTGTAGAGTTTTAGTTTATTCGTTCTTGTGGGTGCCCAACATGAACTGCTATCACAACACCCCACTGGGTCATACACAACACTAAGGATTCACAAGCATAATTTAACATACTATCATGACTGTACCACACCACAAGAGCTTAACCAAATTATGGAAGAGAACATGCTCGGTCCACATGAAATCATACTTGACACACATCTATGACTGACATACAATATTCGAACAAAAGTGTACTTCAACAACCAAAATTTTCCTCAATTCCACATATGAATATTTCACATAACTTAGAACAAAAGCTACATGTACATAGTGTACACAAGGGCATTAATGCTTCATCCACGACATCACAAAACATATCCAACTATCATGAGTAACACATACATCATAATACCACTCCCAAGACATCACAATAACTCAACATATATCCTGAAACATCAATCATACACACAAATCTCTTATGTCTCCCTCAATTCTCTTATGCCTCCCTCAATCTCTTATGCCTCCCTCAAGTCTCTTATGCCTCCCTCAATCTCTTATTCCTCCCTCAAGTCTCTTATGCCTCCCTCAATCTCTTATGCCTCCCTCAAGTCTCTTATGCCTCCCTCAAATCTCTTATTCCTCCCTCAATCTCTTATTCCTCCCTCAAATATCTTATGCCTCCCTCAATGAGGCCAGTTTCCCTATGGCCCTAGGCACATAGAGTCCAAACACCCCTAACCCAAGTGACATAATAACTCATGGTTCAACAACCCGCTAGTTATCTATAACTCCTTGGGGCATACCCCCATACAACGAAGCAGGGTCCATAGGTCCAACCATTCCATGGTGCATCCCATGACCCTATTCCACACATCACAACAATAGAACCAACATAGCAATCCAATCCAAATGCCAAGTGGAAAAGTACAAGCCTTGGGCAAGGCAATAAAATCTTAAAATTTAAAAGAAGATCCAAAACCAAGAAAAACAAATGGCCAAATAGCCATAGTTAGTGCAAAAATCAATGTTAGTACTGCAACCAAGGAAATTCCCAAAATGTAAAACATGGCAATCAAGAAAACTACTCTGGTCCTTTCTAAATAACATAAAAAATTTCAATTCATAATAAAATATATATATAAGAATAGCACATTATGATGACTATGTGGCCTTATTTGGACACCAAGGGGTACTCAATGAGTTATTGGCACTCAAACATCGAGCCTCAGCTCATAAAATAACATATCAATAGTACAACTGCCATCATCTCTATCAAAATCATCCCGCCACCACTTTGACAAGGCTAAACAAAGTCATAAATACACTTAGGTTGCATTCATACAAC